>JAHTLZ010003399.1:9515816-9542463 GCA_023846285.1 Phrynocephalus versicolor | reverse complement strand
GGGTGGGCGGGAATTCCCCCCCCCCGCGAACCTCTTCCCGGCGCCCGGGGAATTCCCCCCCGGCTCACCTCTTGCGGGAGGCGGGAGGGCGCACTGGTGGCGGCGGCGGCGGCAGCCTGCCTCCCCTCCCCTCCCGCCCCGCGTCCTCGTCCCGGGCGGCCTTGGACGGGCCGCCTGGGGAATTCTCCCCCACCGGCTCACCTCTTGCGGGAGGCGGGAGGGTGCACCGGCCTTGCCGGGCCGTCCCGGGAGCCGCCGCCGCCGCCCCCCCGCCTTGCTGCCCCCGCCGGAAGCGGCTCCCGTCACCGGCCTCGCCGGGCCGCCCCAGGAGCTGCCGCCTCCACCGCCGGGAGGAACCTCAGCATCCGCGGCGGCGGCAAGCGGAGGACCCCTGCGCAGGTGCCAGGTAAGGGCACCCCTCCCTGGCTCGCCCCCTCCCTGTCTGCCGCCCCCTCCCCTCCCCTCCCCTCTTTCCCCGACCGCCCCCGTCCTCTTCCGGCCGCAGGTGGTGGACGGAGGGGGAGGGGGTCGGATTTTTTTTTCGTTGTACGGACCCTCCGTTATACGAGGGTCCACTGTAAGTGTTGAGGGCTTCATCTCAAGTGCTATGTCTGCCAGAGTCTTCTTTGCTACATGCCTCAGATCTTCTTTTCATTGCAGAAGTGGTCAGCCTGGGCCTTTGCTCTCAGAAGTCGTACCCCAATGCTTAAGCTCTATGTGGACCCTAATGAACATCAAATGGATCACGGTGGAATTTAAATATTTCTTCTTTCTGCATCATACCCAACAGATCGGGGTGGACAGCTGGTGAACGTACAGTGGAGATTTTTGCCTTTCCTTGCATTCTCACAGGCTGCACTACCCAAATAGCAATACAGAAGCTTTGGGGAAGCATATTTTACATTACAAATGTTATTTTAGTGCCCCACCCCCAGCAGGACTGCTTTAAGTCATCATTTTTTTAGTCACTTTGTGACTTGATAGTAGACTGTAGCTAGCCTGAAACAACCCCCTTTCCCTCAGAAGAAATAGTATAGTATTTAATTTTCTGGTTATAATCTTTTGGGATTTTTTTCTCCCCAGAGCAAGTCTGAAAAACATGGGGTGTAGGATGAATGTGATGAAATGGGTCTGGCGAGTGCTTGCTTGTCCCTGGAATAGACTGTACTAAACAAACAACAATATTCTCACCTTGACCTTAGATCTCTTTTTTGTTTAATTTTAGATGGTCCTTCAGAAAAAAAGAAATGCTTGGTATGAAGAATGGCTACTAGAAAAATACAAGACATCATCTTTGACCCGCTTAAATATTTGCCTGCCATTTTTGAAATAAACATTCCTGTGGAATTTTACAGCCTACAGTATATTGAAACTTGGTAGAACAATCTTCATGTGTAAGCAGTCAATACATGCTTTTTTTTAAAAAAATTCAAGTATCTTGGTCCTGTATTATTCTTGGCCTTCAGAGAGCTGCCACTGTGACCATTCTACACGGGGCAACTGGCTTTGTTTCACTTCTGTATAAATGCTTTGTTTTACATTTTTACCAACAATGTTCAGCAGAACCAACAGTGGGAATTCTACATGCTAGAAAACTGGAATATTACTTAAAGGCAGGTAAATGAAGAGTCTTTTCATTTATTCTGCATTATACAAAATGCAGCTTCATACAGTATATGGAAAGGACTCTCTTACACAAGCCAAGCTGATCCACCTGTTTGTATTGTGATCACACAGTATTTTCACGTGCTGATACTAAGAAAGTGTCATGTGATTAAACACTAGGGCCTAATTCCAGTTCCTAGTCATCACTAGAGTAGACCCAGTGAATCAAGTGTGAAATGGTAAACCAACAGTAATGTAAATCCCATTGAAACAGTATCTGAAATCCTGTTGCACAGTTTTGCATGGGTAATGGTAAAGATGTCATCACCAGTGGCAAATCATCACTGACTCAAGACTTCCTTTGTTAGTCTTGGGGTGCATGTGACTGTCACATTGTTCACCCCCAATCACCTTTAATCAGTGGCAATTTGCCACTGGCAGTGATGTCATACCACTGCACAACAGGCTTTCAGACAACAGATCTGTTCTAATTAGGATTTGCAACTGAATTTAGGCCTATGTTCTACCGATTGACAAAAGGCTTAGTAATTACAAATCATCTTATGTTCCGTTATTTAAAACCATTCCACAACCAATTCTTGTCTAAAGGGCTGGTTGAAACACAACTGCCTGTTGTGTTAAGCTTTAGACTGGAGTGGGCAACCTTTGGTCCTCCGGAAGTTGTGGGATTGCAGTTCCCACCATACCCAGTCAATCTAGTAGGAGGTGAAGAATATGGATAGATACAGTTGAGTTGGAATTAAAACACCCGTTTCAGAGCCTAACATAACTGCTGTTCTGGCCACTCTGCATCTGCCATCCAGTCCTCTTCTATGCATTGCTGTTCTGAATCAAAAAAGTATTCCGTTCAGCAATGAAAATGCCTAAATTTCCATTTTTCCTAGGTTTGCAAGTAATTTCCTTTACATCTGGTCAGCTCAGAATAAAAATGATTGAATATAATATTGAATTAACATCAGTATTTAGATTTAAACCATTGCTTTAAGTACTGAAAATTATGCAAGCAGCAAATAAGGGCAAATGTGAGCCCCTCCTTGCACATTTCTGTTTCTGCATTCTAATCGAAAAAGAATGACATAGCTTCCCTTAAGAGACAGTTCATAATGTTGTTCAAAGAAGGAAACTTGCCCAGTTTTGATCATAATAAATGTCAATAAATTGCTATTTTGAATTTTGATTTGTCCACTAATAATGAATTCCTGCTTGGGATGTATTTGGTTCTTTGTACAGTTAAAAATTATATCTCTAGGTCCATTAGCAGTTCAGAACAGCTTAAATTCTGGAGTTGTTTTAGTGAATTGCTCAGATTCAACTACCTCTCAAAACCCCACTGAGTATATGCACAAATGAGGTGATTGTTAGACACATGTGCAGGAGAGAATGGCCACTGATACTGTAGACAGATAGATAAATCTTTATTGTCATTGTCCTGTGCAGAACGAGATTGAAAGAATCTACATCAGCTTTTACAGGACCTAACAGTACAACCATAAATAAATTATCCACCACCCCACATACACACATTTAATCCACTAACAACACACTTAATAACTCTAAAAACTCTAACTCTAAAAACTAATTACAGAAGCTCCCTCAGAAACTGCATTCAAAGCCAAAACCGCTCTTGGACAGAAATTATTCCTCAAGCAGCTAGTCCTGGTCTTAATGACCCTGTACCTCCTCCTAGAGGGCAGAAGCTGAAAGAGATCCTTTCCAGGATGTGTGAGATCTTGCACAATCTCTAGAGCTTTCTTATAACACCTGGAATCATAGATTTGGTCTAAAGTAGGGGGAGTACACCCAATTATTCTCTCCGCAGTCTTCACTTTGGACAGCATTGTTCTTTCTCTGGCTGTACAACTCCCAAACCACACACAGAGACCATAGGTCAGCACACACTCTATGGTACAGTGGTAAAAAGCCAGCAGCAGATTTTTGAAAGATTATTCTTCCTGAGGATTCTCAAGAAGTATAATCTCTGCTGTGCTTTCTTCATCAAATCTTTAGTGTTTGCTCCCCATGTCAGATCCTCTTAGCTCCATTCCCAGAAATCAAAATACAGAAATCTGTTCCACACACTTTCCTTCAATAGTAAGTGGCTGAATATTTAATTTGCATTTCCTGAAACCCACAATAATCTCTTTTTCCCCCTAAATTGAGGAATAGGTTATTTTCCCTACACCACTCGTTCAGCATTTCCACCTCCCTCCTATAAGCCAACTCCCCCTCCCCAGTATTGATCAGACCTACCACAGTTGTGTCATCCACAAACTTAATGATCTTATTGCTGGGGTAATTGGGAACACAGTCGTATGTGTAGAGCATATACAAAAGCGGGCTCAACGCAAACCTCTGCAACACACACCCCTGCAGCATTCCTGTATTTATACTGAGATTCGCAGAGAAGTGAGAACCCATCCTGACCCGTTGAGAATGCTCTGAGGGGAAATCTAATATCCACCTGCATAAGCACGGCGGAAGCCCCAGATCTAATACTTTGGGCACAAGTCTATGTGGAAGAATAGTATTAAATGCAGAACTAAAGTCTACAAAAAGCAATCTCGCATAGCTCCCTTGTTTCTCCAGATGGGTCAGGACAGTATGTAAGGTATGTAATGTGAAAGTATGTCACATTAAGGGAATCCCATTTTTCACCAAGTTCCCAATTTAAATTCTCTGGGTATGAAGGCAAAGAATATAATAACCTGAAGTATCAAATCTTTACTGTAGTTCTTCACCAGATTTTCTTCATAAGGTCAAACATTTATTGTTATTCCACACAAATTAGAAGACAATGACCCTGTAAATGCATGTGTATTCATTTGTAATGACAGTGAGACAAGTAGTTAAAATATTCTACTTGCTTAGAGGAGTAAAATGAAAAGCCAAGGATGGAGTAAACTTAAACCATTTGCAGTATAAGTGACACCACACTGCTAACTTTAAAACTATAACTGTACAGTGCCACTTACTGTACTTTGCTAAGACCCTGCCTTTGCCTGCAGTCTAGCTTGACATATGCATTGCACAGGATTTCTAAAGACTCCTTACCTACTGTAGGTATCATCTAGATATGTAGTCACATTCAAAGCAACAGGAATAAATGGAATAAGTCACTAGTAATGGACTTGGCCAATTTATTCCAATGGAATTTAAGATCAACTGGCTCCACTGCCCTCAGGCCTACTGGAAAGCTTGTGTTATTACAGTATGAATAATCACACATTCTAATCCATAGGCATACACTTAAAGAGTCTAAAAAGCCTTTAATTTTGATTAGCATGGAACAGTTTTTGCAGAAAAGACACAACTAATTGAAATCAGTGGACTCAAACATGTCTGTCTTTAGGTTCAATCTTGCTCACAAATTATTCACTTGTTTTCAATTAGATATAGAAACATCTGACTTTATGCTACCACATTCAGTATTTCTAGTAAATTTACTTCTAGTAAAGTCTTAAACTTTTTATTTTATTTGCAGAGGATCTGCTAAAATCAGAATATAAGTTGTCCTCCAGGTTCTTGATTTGTAAAGATTCAACTTTAAAGAAAATAAATATTTAATATAGAGACTATTAGAAACAAAATTTGTTCCCACTCGAATTCAAGTATTTTCAGTATGTTTCTGTTCATATATTTAGATGATATAAATGAGTGAGTAGTTATTGCACGCGGGGAACAATTTCTTATGGTTCTTTAACTGAAACAAAATAATAAATGGCAAACAGGTGGTTGGAGAGAATACATTTTTGCAACACACAATAATTAACTGTGGTGCAAATCTAGAGTAATATAACTAAATTTTATCTATAATGTGGCAATATTTACTTACTGTCAGTCTACTGTTAATGCATGAAGTACCACTTCTAAAGTTGGCAATCCCTTACACTTTCTGCACTGGAATTTGAATATGTGTTATGCACAATTGAACATCATGGCAACCCAAGACTGTTCACACAGACTCCAATATTGCTAGTGTAGGAAATTTATTCAAAATGCCCCGTGGAATGGCAACATGACACAGTCCCCCGGGGTACTAGTTGGGTACTAACAGCAAAACTCAACTTTCAGTGGATGTCCTTCTACTTGTGTCTGCAAGAAAGCCAAACGTTGTGACCATTACACAGACCCAGCTGGCCAAAGACAGAAGAAAATCATTCTCAGGTTGAAAATTGGTCCAAAATCACAATGGAAAGGAAGAGTCATGAACAGAACAGACCATTTTTAAAGCCAACATTGCTGGTACAATCTAGTGGCATTTGACTATAATGCACAAACATGCATTGATCTGTCATTCCAGATCAGTTTTAGACAAAATAGTCATCCTAAGTGCACACTCACATAAGCCAGGTTCTACCTTAACAGAACAGAGCTAAAGGGAGATTTTATACCAAGGGTTCAGCGTAAGCAGTACCAAATTCCTACAAAAACCATCTTAAGTATTTACATTGGCAAGCCTTTATAATTTATGATCCATAACACAGTCTCAAAAAAACCATCCTAAAAGGCCAGAGTACAGTTTAACACAAAGCAAGTTGCTTGGGTACTTCCAGTGCATTTGTTTCACACATTTACTCACACATAATACATAGATATTCTAAAGCTCAAGGAGCATTGCACAACCACACAATGGACTCATTTACATATAGTCAGTAGGTGTTCGCGCGTGCTTTCATAATGTACCGTGTTGGTTTTGCAAACAGACTGTATCCAAATGCTATTATTTTTAAACATATCCTCAAGGAAAGAAAGGGATACTTCACAGAAATAGTTGCAAGAGTCCATTCTGAACCAGGCCAAAATGCTGGAGGAATCATCCTCTGACTTGAATCTTAAGCTCAATCCATTCTAATCTTCTGGTTGGTCATTCTATAAATGATGCTGTCATAGCCTGGATCCATGTTCCAGAGATTGTAGGAGATGACGATTACAGCTATGGCAAGACCGACCATCATCCAGAATACTATGTTGAAGACAACAGCATAGTTGAAGTTGTAGGGGTATCCTAGGTTATATGGATTTTCAGATTTGGTCTACAAGAATGGGGGGAAAGCATTGTTAAAAAAAGGAAAGAGGACTAGGTCATTTGTGTCTTAAGTAAACACAGACAATATTATGGAACAGGTGCATCAAATAACCAAACAAGCATCCAATTTCACTTTGTCTTACAGTCTTTGTTTGCCCTAACTAGATATCGGAATCTACATTTCTGGCTCAGCCAAAACTGTAGTCAACAATCCCATTTTCCAGTTGTGATGGCAAAGAATGGACCAGTGAGGAGTGTGCCACGTTGGGCACTATTGCTTAGAAAGCCCTTTAAATTGCCACCAAGCGGCAGTTCTAATCCTTCCCCACGAGCCTTTCCTGCACTGGAAAATGTGGTACTATATATGGCCAGTGCTCTCCAGGCACCATGGCCAGCTACCTACCCAGCTAGATAGCCTTCCTCCCAACTTTGGAGGTAGAAAGTTCATAAGGATCATGGTGTGTAACTGCAGGGACAAATTTTTTGACACTTTATGCAGTTTCAGAACTGGAAGATGTGCTTGTTAGAGAGGGATGCCCCATCCAGGATGGATACAGCCTGCTAATGATTTTCCCAAGTACCAAAATATGCAGGAATTGCTGTTCTGTGTACCAAGACACAGAGACAGAAAGACAACAGCAAGAGGAATGCGTGCTGCTGCTGCTTTAATTCAAGCGGCAGTGCTAAAAGTCATTCAGAGGCTGCAGGGAGTCTTTGTCATGGCCTAGGAGGACACTTGTCTCAGCCGACCGGGAAAAGACAATACCTTCCTTCAGATAATAGAAAAATCCAACAAAGCTTCCTTCTGTCCTAAATGTACAATATAATCACTCCAGACATTTATTTATAGTACTTAGGTAGGGGTTCATTAATATTGTGAAATTTGTGGCATTCTGAAAAACAAGATTCTGGAGCTTATGAAACCAATGTGCAAACATTAAAGTCAAACTGGGCCTTTTATCCAATTTCTTAATTTTAAAGTTTGGAAATCAACAAGCTGTCTCATATTTTTCACATTTAATGACCATTTCAAAAAAAAAAAAGTGGAGCAAGTGTCTCATATCCCCTCTACTACACCGACAATAGTCCACGTACTATCAAGTTGTGAAGGACTATGATATCAAGTTATGATGGACTATGCCATTCAAATTAGATACACCCTTTTGAATGAAGTTCTTAACTGTAATTATGGCTTTCTCATATTGCTTTCTAGTTTAAGATTAAAGTAGAGTTGACTCAAGTATTTTTAAAGTGTCTGCTATTTACTTCTTAAACGTATGCACTGAGCATTTGAAAAAAGAACAACGTGGGTTATTCATGATAGGTTATATTTACACAATTTGGTTATATATTCTTTTAAAATTCACAAGGTTTCCACATAACTATTTAGGTTCAAAGTGTTTAGTATACTAAAAGCTTATAAAACCTGTGTGGCTGACTGCAGAATGGATCGTGACTTCCTCACGAAGGGAGTGTCAAATGTCTTCACCGTCACTACTTCTACTATTGCATTCCCACCATAGAGGTTGTACATCTCATCTGCAAACTGAAAACAGTTTGAAAACTCAGAGGTTAACAAAGGGAGGTGGCTACACAGATAGTTAAAAATATATATATTTAATATTCCATCCTGCATCTGAGGTCCCATGGTAGGGTACAGTCAAGAAAAGCAGCTTCAAAATGTATCAAAACAAGATCAAATCCACAATCCAAGGCCAGAACCAAGACCTGGAAGTTACAAAATCTTGGGTGACTGGCAGGTTTTAACTCATCTCTGAAATGAGCAATGATCTCCATAAGTAGCTGAGTTATTATTGAACAGTGGAAACTGCATATAGGTTTTTAGTGAATGATAAACTCTGCATGCGCTTAGGAAGGCTCCTGGCATGCCTTTAGAAATCATGAATTGCGGGAAAGAATCAGCCGTACTTTTCAATGAGGCAGAATGAGGCTTTGGTACAAAAAGAAAAGACAGTATTTGCCCCCTAAAGGATCTCTCTGGATTACAGTCAATAATTTATAATGATTTACAATCCAAATAAAAACTACCATGTGAAAGCATACTGAGTAATTTAAAGTATATTTCAATGCATTAAAATAGGTACATATATTAACAGGCATTAGCATACACAAAACAATATCAATAGACAGTAATCCCTTGCAGATCCTGGGGGTTAGGGACCCACCCCACCCGCGATCCATGAAAATCCGCAATATGCGGAAGGGGGGCTGGGGGCAGGGGGGCGACCGCGTGCCTGTCCCAAAAAAAAGCCTTGGAGGAGCGTGCTGGGGGCAGCGCGGAGCGATGCGTTTGCTCCGCGCAGCCCTCCCGAGCGGCTCCGAGGCCCTTCGGAGGTGAGCGGGGGGGCGACGGAGAGCGACCCAATCGCCCCCCCGCCACCCTCCCACGCACCCAGAGGGTTCTTGGAGGTGCGCGGGGGGGGCGACAGAGAACGACCCGATCGTGCCCCCCGCCACCCTCCCACGCACCCGGAGGGTTCTCGGAGGTGCGGGGGGCGGCGGCATGGAGCGACCTGGATGCCCCCCCGCCCACCCCCCACGATGCAGGTACTGCGATCCTGCGATGTAGCGGGGCCACGATACCTGAACCGCGAAATGGCGGGGGGTCACTGTACAATGAAACTATCCAATCATGTAAGTTTACAGGATAACATCGGGTCTCTTGTCTTTACTGTACTGCGTAAGAACACTGCCACAGTTTTATGAATGAGCAAATTTCTGTCTTCAGTAATGCAGGTTCCGTGCTATCCCCATTTCTAAAATTCCTAACTTAAAGATCACTTATACTAGTTACAGTGTATATGGATAAACAAGAACTTCTGGGAACTTGGTAATAAACGTTTTATCTTTCAGAATTGCCTCAGATCTGATATGTAGTCTGAGGACAAATTCAGTGAAGCTAAATGGTAGCCAATTAATGTGCTGTGGAAATAAATCTGTACTAATAAAACCAGGCTAATGGGAGAAGGGTATTTGTCCTTACATTATTTAACAGGAACTTTACTCATGTTACCTTTTGCAAGGAGTCCGCAAGAATCTGAGAAGCATCCTTGAACTGCTGTGAATCTTCCCCGTAGCGTTTGCCGATTTCTTCTAACCCAGAAAGCTCTAGGGAATACAGATCTGGTGAATGATCCTTAGCCAGATGTTTGTGCCTCGAGAGCTTGGGAAATAACAGGAAGAAACTAACATTAAAAGGATGCCTGAATGAAGTAAGTATTTCCAGTTCTCAAAGGCACACCATCCGCCACCCTCTATTATAGAGGAACACTCCTGGCAAGAATCTTGGTTCTGTTCTGCTTTACCAGTTATTTACCGGGAAGCGCTCCTTACTTGGCAACAATCCACATGTCCCCCCCCCCCATTTCAAGCATCCTCAGCCAGCTGGCATCTAGGCAGCGTTAAGAGAATTACATGACCAGAAAATTACACCATGGCTGCTGCTGCTGCTGCTGCTGCTGCTTCTCCTGGGGCCAAATGGCATGATTCCTTTGCCCCCTGTTCTGCCAATGAACGATTGGTTGCCAATGGCACGGTGGAATTAAAATGTTTGTTTATGGAGTCTTTGCTTACCAAGCTTGTGATATCATGCAGAACTTGTAATTCTGATAAGAAGAGCAGATCAACCTGCGGAAATAACGACTTTTAAGTATTTTCTGAACAGGAACTGCAGAAGTTTCATCCAAATTGAAGAGTCATCAAAGCCAATTCAGATTTCACATAGCACAGTGGCAGCTGTGAGCTTCATTCACACACTTCTCTCTACTGACTAATTGCTGAATATACACACAACTGACAAATGGACTTGTCTTAAAATCTGTGATGAGGACCATAGATGCAGACTGTGTCTCAGTGGCTAAGCAACTAGAATGACAGTGGAGTGTCTACTTTTTAAAAAATATCTACATGTACAAAGAGCAAGTACTTGAGCAAATCAGCATGTACAAACACACACACACAAACGAATAAACTATAGAAGATATTTTAATAGCTTGTGCTTAATGTTTAGCTTCAACTTACCTCATTGTTTCTGCTTAATGAGTTGAGAGGAAGGGAAGCCAGAATGGAATTATCTTGGAATAATCTATTCCGAAGCTGCCGGAGTGTGACAGAAAGATCTTCAAATACAGAGTTTGCCTTTCCAACCATATAGACTCTCTGAAATAACCACAATGTAGACTGTGAGGCTGAATTACTATTGAGTTATTTGTAAAAAGACATATGCACTGAACAAGCTACAATGCCGGGCAACATTTTATTTTACAGACTTCTGCTTGCACATTATGTGCAGGGCATGCCTTAACGGTCTGCAGCCCTTTTGGTGATAACTAAAATATTGGGAAAGGATATTGGTAACCATCATGAAATGGCTTCCCTAGAGGGGGGAAGTTCACAAAATGGCTGCTGTGGTGGCCACAACTAGCCACAAAATACCTAGTTTGCAGCTAAATGGTCAGGTTTGAAGACAGATAACTCATAAAACATGTAGAACTAGGGGGTTGAGCTTCAAAATCAAATCCCACTCTTCTGACAATCTGTCTTGTGTTCAGGGTAACACACTCACAATATAACATGCTTTTAGGGACATGGAAACAAAGACTCACTCCTGCAAGGCACCTCACTCTTCTTTCAGGATCAGTGCCCAAAGAAACTTTCTGCCCTGTTTCCCCACAGCAATTTGCTGACTGAGGAGGTATTGTCTGTAGGCAAAATAGGGAGCAGCACACTGCTTCCCCAATAATTAATTTCTGGTGGTGGATTTCCTTTGTTTTCTGGAAAGGAATTGCTACTCACCTCTTCACTAGGTGCTAGCTGTACAACAACAGGAGTCTCCTCTGAAAACAAGGTATGTATTGTATTTGCAACACCATCCAGGCTGAAAGGAACTGCCTAAGTCAATAAGAAAATAGTAGTATAGAATTCTGGCTTAGAATCAGGAAAATCAGAAGAAAGTAGCTTTATATTATTCATCTCTGGTTATGCACTGACCAACAGCATTCAGACATGCCTCTACAAAAATTACTCTCTGTGTAGAATTGTTGAGGCATACCCAGTGCCCTCCAAATTACAAAAATATGTCATTTTAGGACCACAATAAAAACAGCTCCTGGCTGAAGTAAAAAGAGGATGAAGCCACAATTCTATGGTACAATGATCAGAATTACAGGTTATCAGCTTCATGAGGCCTCTCCAAATGTGCCTTTCTAACATACATGGTTGTGCAAGACCCCAGAACCATGAGGTAGCTTACCTGACAATACGTGGGAGCATTTGACTCTCAGGAATAATATACAATATAGCATTGTTCTTTATAGTCTTCAAGTTTAAAAGGTACTTACACCCAAATAAGTTGATGGTGGTCATAAAACTCAAACTCAGAGCATCATTATACACGTCTACACTTTCATGAAGCTTTAATTTATACTTAAATTTGAATTTTGTAGCTTTAGAAAGAGCCATTTAAATGCCACATTACTTTATAGCTGAATCTAAAGATACACTACTTATACTAATACTTAAAATAAACTGATAAAACATTTGAGAATACCACACTTTTCCATAGTATGTAAAACCAAACCAAACCAATACCCTGATACCACAATATGTCATATTTGTAGGTCAGTTTGCCAATCTCAAATCTAATTTATTCTCTTCAATTTTATACAGCATTTCAAATTGACAAATTAATTCTATACTTCTCCATTCTGGACTCAATAATCCATAAGGTACCTTCCAGTTCTGCAGTTTGGAATTTCCCCCTTTTTATGTGATTCTGTATTAGTATGCTATAAAATTTTTCAACAAAAGTGCTGCTTTCTATAGATTTAACAGGACTGTGTCCCCTCCCTCCACCACCTTCACAGCACAACAGAAGGCAGCATACAATGATTGGGATGAGTGAAAAGAAATCCCTCTTGGGACTGTTCCAGCTGATGAAATAGTTTGTACTGAGCTTTAGCAAGAACCGCACCAAAATCAGAAACCTCACACCACACGTTCACCAGAAGATAGGAGAAAGGCCTAGCTCTTAGTTTTCCCAAAAGACTCTGCCAAAGACAAACTACCTTGGCATCTATTTGCCTACGAAAGGTTTCACTATATATCTGTGTGATGATTCACAGCTATGGCAAGCCAAAAGTGAAAAGCAAATTTTATAAAATCTAAATAAATAAAAATTAAAGTGTCTAGTAACAAAAGTACAATCTTATAACTCCCCATTTCTCAAGTTTTAGCTCCCACAACAGGCATCAGAACTGCACTTACATTCTCAATGGGGTAAGATACACCATTCTTAGGCAGCGTTAATTTGTTTATCCCTTTCACTGTGACCAGAACTGTGGCCCGAGGACGTCTGAAGATATCACCTACTGCCAGCCCAGGCCAAGAAAGATCCTGTAAAAAGTCCAGATTTGTTTTAACTTTTATTTTATTTTTTAAAAAATCAGCTTTTTAGAACAAACAGTAACAGTAAAGCTATACTCACATAAGAAAGAATTTTAATCTATGAAAGGGCACAGGGCAGAAAGTATGTACTGCATGAAAAGTTCATGCCCCTCAGAACATTTACAGATTCTACTAAAATAACGTGGCCCCATCTATCATTTCTTGATTTTGCTCCATATAATGGAAGCCAAGGGGAAAACAGTTATGTTATGTATTCAACTTATACAGTGAAAGAGATGCATCAAGAGACAGAGAGAGATTGGCTTGCATACATCTTCAATGGAGAAGCCCATGGATAACGCTGCCACATCTGGAATTCGTTCTCCAGGTAATGGCCAACTTCCTTCACGGAAAACAACTGACTCCGGAGATCTAAATACACTGAATTCATTAGCAGAAATACCTGAAATAGAAAGACAAGGGTAGTACGGTTGTTCCTTTAACTCTTTAAGGAAGCCTTTTGAAAGGCATACATACAGCAGAATGGGCCACACCACGAGGAGATGCCATGTTTGAATGCATTCCTATTTTTAAAGTCTCTGCAAGTAAAAGGGTATCTACCACAGGAGGGCTGTAGCACTTGTTATGTGCATGCTGTGTCTCCAGGAAGTCTGGTTAAACTACACAACAGGATCATCAACACACGTGATTCCTCAGCTGAAACAATGCAAGCTATTTTATCATATTACCATTCTACCATGTTCTCAAAGGCTTTCACAGCCAGGATCTGATAGCTGTTTGGGGTTTTTCAGGCTGTTTGGCCGTGTTCTGGAAGTTTTTCTTCCTGACGTTTTGCCAGACTCTGTGGCCGGCATCTTCAAAGGACAAGGAGCTCAGGAACTAGTAGTTCTCTCTGTGCTCTGGGGTATATGAGTTCTTTATGTGCTCTGGGTCTATACCCTAGAGCACAGAGAAAACACCTAGTTCCCTGAGCTCCTTGCCCTCTGAAGATGCCAGCCACAGAGTCTGGCAAAACGTCAGGAAGAAAAACTTCCTAAACACAGCCAACAGCCCGAAAAACTCACAACAGCTATTCTACCATATCATTTGGATGCAAATGTAGATGATGATTGTGATAATAGAAAAGTCTGGAACTCTTGATACTTTAACTCCAAACTAGTCTTGAGGAAGAATACAACTAAAATGCAGTATCAAATACATACGGAACATGGTGACATGTCTCCCTGTTAAGCTCTGTCACTACTTTAAGAGACATAGCAAAGCTTCATGATAGAACTCATTTATAAATATTGCAGGTTACATTCCTCTTTCAGTACCAAGAACCTCAAGGTTGGGAAAGAGTAGACCATTGTCCAAAACACTTGGGAGTCTTTGCCAGTCAAAGTAGACAACAAATAGATTAAATGGATTGGTATTAAGGCAGCATTTTAACTAATGCACCAAAATTTGAATACCGAGATAGCACCTCTCAGTGAACCAGATTAAGCCCACAGTCCAGTTGTTCATCTCTGTTCTGCACAGCCTGTCAGCAGAATGGGAGCTCTACCTAAGTCAGGCAGTAAGACTAAAACCAAGCCTCCAGCAGGTACTATTCTTTAGCTGCACATTTTTCTTCAGCAATTTCTGCCCATGTTAACCTTGAAAGCAGGTCTAAACCACCTTCAAAGTGACATGGAAACAGAGCAGATATTGACAGTAAACATGTACCAGCCTACAGCACGTTTATGCCAACAAAGATGTATCAGTAAACACCACCTTTAAGGCCACTTGAATGTAGGGAAAAGGAAGGACCCAAGTTAAAAGAAATCCCAGCATCTTTTCTTCAAGAAGCTTTTCTTCTTTTCTGAACTACCCTAAAACTGTGGGGAAGGGATCACTGTAGTTGGCAAACTATATTAACATTTTGATAAGTTTGTTACCTATGATACTACAAGTCTTTATTACATTATAAAAAAACTCAGCTGATCTCAGGTTAAGGATGGGGGGAAACTGGCATGGTTCATATTTTAATACATTTTAACTTTATGTGTACTACTAAACCTATGATCTAGAGCACAATTTTATATACAGTATTTCATTATATAGTTATCAAGAGTGTTTCTAAAAGTATACATATTAGATCTTCATTAGAGGGGGGAAATATCACTGCACAATATCGTGTAGAATATCAGCATAGAAACTTTTCAGACTCCTAAAAATGAAGGGATGTTTCCTCTCAGAAGAAAATCTAAAAAGTATGTTATTTCTTTGGAGTGGGCAATTTCTTGCTAATTCCCCTGCTCAGAAACTCTAAAGATTAGAATATCATGCAAATGTTCACTTATTTCGGTAAGTCAACTCAAAGGGTGAAACTAATATATGAGATAGACTCATTACATGCAAAGTGAGATATGTCAAGCTTTACTTTGGTATAATTGTGATCATTCTGGCGTACAGCTTATGAAAACCCCAAATTCACAATCTCAGAACATTGGAATAGTGTGAAAAGGTTCAATATTCTAGGCTCAAGGTGTCCTACTCTAATCAGCTAATGAATCCATACACTTGCAAAGGGTTCCTGAGCCTTTAAATGGTCTCCCAGGCTGGTTCAGTAGGAATCACAATCATGGGAAAGACTGCTGACCTGACAATTGTGCAGAAAACCATCATTGACACCCTCCATAAGGAGGGGAAGTCCCAAAAGATACAGATTGCAAAAGAAGTGCTGTATCAAAGTAAATCAAAAAATTATGTGGAAAGAAAAAGTGTGGAAGAAAAAGGTGCACAAGCAGCAGGGATGACCGCAGCCTGGAGAGGATTGTCAAGAAAAAGCCATCCAAAAGTATTGGGGACTTTCACAAGGAGTGGAGTGAGGCTGCAGTTAGTGCATCAAGAGCCACCACACAGAGAGTGTGGCTCAAACCAAGTACTGAGTACATATGCATGCTTATCCTCTTCAGAGGTTCGATATTGTTCTATTTGCAATCCTTGTGTTATTGATGACATGTAATATTCTAATTTTCTGAGATTGTGAATTTGGGATTTTCATAAACTGTATGCCATAATCATCACAATTATACCAAAGTAAGGTTTGGCATATCTCACTTTGCATGTAATGAGTCTATCTCATATATTAGTTTCACCTTTTGAGTTGACTTACTGAAATAAATAAACATTTGCACAATAGTCTAATTTTTTGAGTTTCACCTGTATATACTCTCACACAAAAGCAATACTTATTCAAGTCAATGGAAGTTATCTGTAAGCAATCTGATTTCAGTAAAACAGGTCACAATTTCCAACTCCCTTCTTCTATATGAGGTAACAAGCACTTCCTGAAAAACTGATTCACAGTCATTACTAATATCCACCATTTGAGCTCTGGAACTATTTGCTTTCAGAACAACTCAATTAAAAATGAAAGATCTATTTCTATATCTATTTTAAAACCTCAGCAACCCTGGATTTTCATCCTATTTGTCCTTTCAGAGATCAAAACACATATATTCATGATTTATCATTGTGCTTGTACAACAGATGTACTATGTGTGCTGTATCCAAATACTGTAAAGGAAGTTGCTTAATATTCATTTTCATTTGTTTCTCACTGCATTGTCCTATTCTCTATTCCCAATCCTGTACTTTAGATTTTTTTCCCCCTTCAATTTTGCAATGGAGCAAAAGATGGCAGGTTAAAAACCTTGAGATATCATAAGGATCAGAGAGAATCCAGTACACATAAATTATGTCCAAAAGCAGCACTGCATTGCTGAGCATATCCATAAGCACTATGTGCAGTCAGGTTGATTCTGAATTATAGTAATTTTTCTAGGTTTTCTGAAGTATGTGAGATATTTATTTAATAAATAGTTCTCCCAGGGCCATCCCACAGCCAGGTTCAATGGCTGAGCAGTGATTTGAACCCAGTCCTAGCACAACACTCGATTCCCACCACACTGGCTCTCTTGCAAACGCATATGCCTAACAAAATTTGTTAAGGTGCCAGAAGACTGCTGCTAATTTATCTGTGCTGCAGACGAATGTTGAGTACATTTATTTTTTTCAAACGTTGCATTGATGGCAGAAGCAATACAGTTTACATTCAGACTGCTGAATTGCTCACTCCCCCCTTTCCAAAAACAGTGGACACCGCCTTGGGGCAGGCGGGGAGACATTCGCTTGACCCAGACCCCGTTGCATTGCACCCCACAGCCTCTCCTTCCACGGCTTACAGGTACCTGGCCATGATGATCACCTATGAAAGCTCCCCGCCCCATTCGCCCTCCCCCCCATTCCGGGCCAACAGCCGACGGACCTGGGAGCCGGACCAAGCCTGTGCCCAAACCGCCACCTCGAACCTCTCTCTTCTTACGCCCTGGAGGCTGTTCCCGCCCCACAGACTTACCGGCCACAAGCGCTGCCGCCAACCAGAAAGCCAACCAGGTCCCCATCCTCTCTCTTGATCTTGTCACCGCCGCCCCAAAGATTCACTCGAGAAGAGGAAATGCAAGCCAGCCCGTCCCACGACCCAAGACTACGCCCGCCTCCAACACGAATTGACTCAAACCGTCAGCCATTCAGAAAGCGCCCTTCGCGAAGCAGGTGGGAAAATAGGCGGGTATACAGTCGGAGTGGCAAGACTGTGTAGCCAATAAGAATACAGGTGAAGCCCTGCCGTAGAAGCGGCTTCAGAGGGTCACGGGACTCTGCTGAGCTTTGGGTGGAGCGTCAGGTTGAGTGATCTCCCTATTAGCCAATCATGACTCTGAGAATCCGACGCCTCATCCTCGGCACCATAGAGATAGAACTCCCTTTCTAAAAGCCCATTAAAAAGATTCTGCATTTAGAAAGCAAAACAAGCATGCGCACACCACTTGCTCCGATAATCAATTAATAAAAGGCGGGATCAATTTAATTGAATGACAGGACAATTAACAAATCAGAATACGAGAAAACCCTGGCCCCTCCATATTTTAATAAAAGATTTGCTTAAAAGAGAAACTCTTCCGTTCAGAGTGACAAGAAAACAGCCCAATCGAATTCCGAAGGGTTCCAGGGCTGTTAAAATAGGGCTGCTCAAAAGCAAAATAGGGAAAGTATTACCTGTTTCGGTTTGCATTGTTTTATTTGCTTTTTTTTTGCAGAATATGGAACATAGCGAGGAATAAAACCTCGCTATGGAAGATATTTATTTAGTAGTGGAATGTAGTATAATATAAACATTAGGTAAATACGGTATGTAGGCGTGATGCCGAGCACAAATGCAATATTTCGAATGTCGATAGGTACTGGATTAGAAAAAAGAGAGGGTGTGCAGCTGTTGCCCCAATTTGAGGGTGAGTGGTGAGCCAACAAAAGTTGTCCTCGAAATAAACAGAGGAAAGCAGCTCTGGCAGTTTATTTGTTGTATAATCCCAACAGCAGTGTCATCAGCATGCAGGCAGAAGAAAACTTTTCTGTTTTGAGCTGCGGGGGATGGTTTGTATGATATATATTTATTTGACCTTCCAATCACTCAGATGTATGACAACAGAACCCAACATCTGTTTATTCCGAGGGAAATGACATTCCTAAGCATGCTGCTGCGTCCATCGCTGATTGTTGAACTGGATAAGAGAAGGATATCATCAACACACATGCGTTGGAAGAATCTTCAAGACAGGAATAGGGCTCTGAAGACTAGCCCCCTAAATCTGTACGTCCGCCTCCCCATATATTTGCATACAGTTCTCTCTTAATTGGCATATATGGAACACACATCCAAAATATGTACAGTAAAAAGCTTAATTAGGACTCATACTAAATAAAAAAGTCTGTTCTATTTCTCTGTAGTTTTACTATTTGTGTGACAAAGCACACAATGCTCTCAGTTCCACAAAGTCATTCAAGAGGAAACAAATAATGTCTACATCTGGCGAGCTCCTCATTTTGACCACAATTAGTCCTAGGTATTGCGTGAAGGGATCAGCATAGCATGGACAGTATAGGCATATGCACACAAGGGACTCAATTCCCCTCAGATTGCAAGGGCAGCACCCCTCCTTATAGTGTTCCATGATATCTTCCACATTGAACTGCTGAGGGAATTACAGTTAGATCTGGCCAATGAAAGGGCTCTGCATTTTGTGGACATTGTAATGAATTTGAGGTACAAGGCACTCCAGCCAAAATTAAAGGGGATCAGATGGAGCGTAGACCTTATTTGCTGCATTTGATAGATCTTGAAATTCAGTGTCTAATATCCTTGGTTTGATTGTGTGAAATATTTCGGGTTGAGAGAGAACTAAAAATGTCTAGCAACAGGACTGCAAGAGATATTTTTAACTCTATGTAGGCAAACCCACCCAAAGAATGTGGTGCAATCGACTGTCCCATTCAATGGATTTTTAGTCAATACTTAATTGATCTTAACGAAGTACATGTTACTATCATGCATTCATCTGTTTCCATTTTGGCAATTCCAAAACATTTTGAAAAAAACACCGGTTGATCTTGTTCCATAGAACAATCCCAGGCCTTAATTCACAGGAGGATGCCATACAGCGGGTTGTGGGATGGCCTTTGTGTTGAATAATTATAGAGTAGTGAATATATATCTGTTTCACACTTTTCAGAAGAACCTAGTAATAGATTGCTCAGTACATCTGGCCATATTGGTAGCTGTCTTGTGGTTGAAGGTCCAAGTTGCTTAACACAGAATGTGATGCCCAAGTATTTAAAATGTTTGATGTGTTCAATCATTTTCCCATAAAAGGTCCAATGAGATGTCAGAGTGACCCGGCTATGACATCTGTCTCTCCATTGATCGCCAGGGTTGATCTGGGCTGATTTGGCTGGCTAGGTGGGTGCTTCTCCACACACCCCGTCACTGCTCCATAAGCATCCCTCCTAAAGCTATGCTCTTTAGCTGATAAATGGTTTCTAAAAGGTCTTATGATTAACATCCCTGTGGTTGTCTTCCAAACTAAGAGCCATGGTTTCCTTTTTATTAAGTAAACACACCTCAATAGTTCTTCCTCTCTTCCCACCTTTCCTGGCATCAATTTTTTGCACTTGGCTGGAGAGATTAATAATGTAGCTGTGAGAAATCTGGAATTCAGTTCCTCACTGTGCATCCTAGGAGCAGAGCCAGCCTGTGTTGCCATGTAGGAGGCTTCAGAAAAAAGGGAATGGCAAATCTCTTTTGACTGTTTTATCTCTTGGAAGCTCTGGCAAGTGGAGCCATAATTCAGAATAAACTTGACTATATGTAATTATTATTTTCTGCCTTTTTCCAGGACTCTATAGTCTTTTCTTGACATGTCCAAAGTATGATAATTTCAGTTTTGTTATTTTTATTTCTAAATAGAGTCCATGCTTGCTTTGATCTTTGTGTGTGTTCTGTGCCATCAAATGATAGGGACCCTAATAGGGCTTCCAAGGTAAATGAGATATTTAAGGAGTGATTTTACAAGTTCCACTCCCCTACCAGTTTCCAAGGCTGAGGATTTGAATCCTGTTCTCCAGAGTCTTAGTCCATCACTCTATCCACTACATCCCACTCTTTCTGGTGGTCTATCTTATCCATAAAGCTCAATAACACATTTTGCACACAGCAAAAGAGAGCCTATGTCAGGGGTGTCCAAACTTTGGCCCTCCAGATGCTTTGGACCACCACTCCCAGAATTCCAAGCTTAGATTGCCAATGACAAAGGACTGTGGGAGTTGTGGTCCAAAACATCTGGAGGGCCAAAGTTTGGGCACCACTGGCCTATGTGAATATTGCAATAGGAAGATGAACTTTTTGGAATACAAGTGGGAAATTAACTTTTTCTGAACAAAAATGTAAAATGAAAAGAAATTGTTTTAATGCTTCTTTAGAACAAGCAAAGCTTGTAAAATTGTACTTTTTGGACTACAGTCCAGAAACATGCAACCAGCATCATCACTGGTCTGCAGGATTCTGGGTGCTGTAATCTATAACAGTAATATTCCCAGGGTCTGATTACTGAAGTCCATGATGCACTGCCTAAAATAGTAGTTGGCTAACTGCTTCTATATTGCCAAGTGACTAGGAGAATTTCCAGAGGGTTTGCTTTGCTATACTGAGAGGCCAGCTACTATTCTGGCATGTTTGGTGCTCAGGTTACATATCTGCACTGCAGTATTTATGCTTGTAACAGATGGTCATCTAGATTGTGGAAAGTTGCCAGTATGACTAGCTGTCTGTAATTTCAAAATATCTTGTCCTGTTTGTAGTGTCTATGTGTGGAACACTGCCATTCTGTCTGCAGCACAATTTGCTTTCTGACAGGTAGAGTAACTTCCATATCAAATAGGTGTATTGTCTAATTTAATTTTTCTGTACAGCATGGTAGAATGTAAGAATTCGCCATATTTTGTGTGCTTTTCTATTCCATTATACATTCCTTTTGTGTGAGTATGTTCAGTTATATGTTTATTACCAGTGAAATGCAAATCTGGTATAAATTTGTAGATATACCAGATTATTAAATTTGTGGTCTATTTCACCTCTCAACATTATTCTGCAATTTCTTTCTCCCTGTTATTACTTCTAGGCAAAACAAAAATACTTCCAGATGGTGATACCTTTGTTTTAAGAAACAGGTTATACTTGAGTTATAGAAATAAAAGATTGAATCTAGAATAATGATTCCAGATGTTCTTGGATTAAAACTCTCAGAATCTTTCACCACTTGATGTGTTGGCCAGGATTTATTCGATTACACCTCCAAGAACTTCGGGGCACTCTTGTTTGGGAAGCACTAATCTAGAATATTGCACATAAAATGGAGCTGGCAGATGTGTACCATGCCCCAATCTCCACAGGAAGCTCTCACTTCTTCCTTTAAGAAGTGCACGATCCTTTAAGAAGAGCAAGATTGGTTACTATTTAGGTTCTTCGGCCATCAAACATGCCAATTAAGTCCATGTTTCCCTCCCAGCAATCAATCACAAAACAAAGCACACAGTACAAGATAGGCCTGAACAACATGTCAGAAAAATGGTACATCAATGAGCTTTAGAGACTTCCAAGCATATATGTATTTCCTTTTGCTTAGTAGGAGTTAATGGCCAAAATCCTACTGATGCTCACATAAAGTTTGCCTAATCTGCCATATCTAATTGACATGATGTGTTGGGATGTACATGTCTCGATCCAAACCTGGCCATGCATCTGATTGTGTAACTGAGATGTACTCCAGCACCATGTCAATTTGGTGCAAATATCTACAGCAAGTTTCGACAGCCTTACTCAGGAGGATTCCAGATGATATAAAATATACTGTATGGTAAAAACCAAGCATGATACTGATGTGTGTGTGTGTGGCGGGGTGACCTCAGCCATCTTAATCCAGAGCAGGTGGAGCAACAGGAGCAACTGCAGATTAAGAAAAGATTGAAAGACATTTGTGGATCTGGCTATTGATTGATGAGGAAAACCATGCACTAGGAAAAACAGATGTTCTTTACCAGTTGATAGCATCTGTGCAAAAAAAAAAGTGGTACATGTATTTTCTTGTTTGACTTCTTCTGAATCTAGAGGATCAGTAGCACTTCTCCCAACATGAATAAATGTAACTGAATCTCACTTAGTTCCATGTCTCAACTTCTACTTATTTCTATATCTCAGCTTCTGTATGTTATAGCTCTTGCAGCTTCTCTAATTCATGACACCTAAGGAACTGCATGGCAAGAAACTATCGCATTTCCCTTACTTGTAACCTCCAAACCATAGGAAACCAAATGTCCCTTCAGAGCCACTGAAAGGTTTCATCTACTTGTCCACTCACAAGCATGTCCATTCATTGATTCTCTCAGTTTCTCTTTAATGCACAACCTCTTTGTGAAGCAAAATTTTGTTTCGCATAATATGAAGAATGGCTGTCCCTCTTATTCTTTGATTGGCATTCAAATTGCCTTTATATTACGCTGATACACAAAATCTCAATTTGCTTTTTATATTTAAAATGGCTGTTCTTATGATGCTTCCAAAATATGTACTGTACTCCTGTTTCTAATAGCTTATCATGTTGTTGCTGTTATGGAAATTTGCTGCCTAATTTCCCTGGTTAAGATTTAAAAACATTTCCTCTTGCGGTACCAAATGGCCACCTGCTTACTGCACCCAAAGTTCCAGTTTGTGATTCAAATGTTGTCACGTGGATAGGCATTAAAACGTTACGGTCCAATTTTGGCTGTGACTGCAGCATGATTTCCCAACATTGCAAGTGTTTCATCTGTACACATACATTCCAGATGCTCACACAAGAAATTGTGATCTGGTGCTTACAGCTGACAGTTTTTAGCCAACACAGCGAAAGATGGTGAGGGATACTGGAATTTCCAGTCCAACGTCCTACAAATGGCCACATATTGAAAACACCTGGATTAGACAGTAAACTTCTCTAGGCATTTTGCCCTGGTTGTTAAAAATATTTTATTAATTATTATCTCCTCAAAATGCTTTCAAATTTTCTGTCCTGAATTAAGCCCCTGCTAGTTACTGTGCAGTCCAAGGGCCAACAAGGTATGATTTTAGAATATAATTTTAAGGTTATGCATACTCCTTTTTTTCAACACCTTCCTCCCCTTTTACTGTTCTACACAGAGGGAGACTGGGTAACTTTTTCAAGTGTTTCATTAAACCTGAGCCTTGGAGGTCTTGCTTCTAGACTATGCACAACCTCACATTCTCTAGGATAGTCTAGCAAAAAGCAAACTAGCCAGCAGGCTTGGAGAGGGGAAAATTGATTGCAAGATTTATAATACTTGAGCTTTGAACAGTGATATTGACTAACCTTGCCAAGAATGAAATTAATCCCAGGGAAGTCATAGATTCACTTGGTGGCCTTGGGCAGGTTACTCTTTCTCAGCTTCATTTCTTCTGGATGGAAAAGGAAGGAGCAATCATTTATCTGACAAGCTGTTGTAAAGATGAAAAATAAAAAGTTGTAATTTTCTTTGCATTTTAAAAGTGATATGTAGTTGATACACAATATTAGTCTACTGGGTAGCTTGTTTGTGATCCACACTTCTTCAAACAATGTCCCAGAAGCAATCTACCCGCCTGTCTGTCAGTCCATCTAGTGAGATAGATGGCTTTTTAAGCTGTGCCCTTCCGGGAGAGCAGAGTTCAGGAGCCATATTGTGGGGATTCCATACCCCAACAGACTCTGAACTCCGAAATAAGTTGGCAAGCACTGAGGCAGCTTAAGGCTTGGATTTCCAGAGACCAAAGAAAGAACCCGGTGGTTAAGCTGACCTGGAGCTGATCTTGCTCAGGAGGCCAGAAAAACAAGGGCATTCCGGGATATCAGGACACATCTGCTCCTTGACCAAGCCCAAAGCCCCTTCCTCTCTTCCCTTATCAATAACTCCCCACTAGCTAAGTATGTTCCTCCGAGATAAGGCACATTTCTCCCCCCCCAACCAATGGAATACATTACCACATTTCCTCTGTCCATTCCTATTGTGTTAGGGTATTTGTACACGAGCCCTAAACTCCGCCGCAAATGGCTTCCAGCTCTGGAGCTTAAAATTGTTTCCCCACCAGCTCCGGAGTTTACAGATAATTAAGTGCGACCACGCCCACCTAAGTGCGTCCCAGCGCACTTTTCAGGTACCTGCTCTCCGGAAGTAAAAATTCCTGATGTGGATATAACGTAGTGACTGCCTGGCTCTCCTTGCTTCTGTTTGTTCTTTTTTTGCCCCCCGCCCCTTTAAGTGAATGCAGTGCCGGGATGGCAGAACGAAGGTGAGCGGCATTCTTTTCTTCCTTTTTTTCTCCCTCCCCTCACGCAGCCAGCAGCCAGGAGTACGGAGGGGGTGGGAACGCAGGAACAGCGACAAACCCCTAAGATCTCTGGTCTGAATTTAAGTGGCCAGCGGATCTTAGGGGTCGTGTGAAAAGGCTCTTACTGTTATCAATAAAGGCTTCTTGGTCCCAGGCAGCTTACAGAGAGACACGCACAGAGAGACACCCACACCCATGCTCACACTCACTCAGCTCACGAAGACACGCAGAGACAGTCAGAGACACCCACACCCAGACACCCATACCCAGAGACACGCAGCCTGGGACCAGATATGGTTGTACCTCAAACTCTGTATGCATAATTAATAATGCTACACGATATTATTCATGCCACCTTTCATGGATTAAAGAATACATATTTTCAGCATGCTTATATGGAACTCCCTTTTTTCCAGAAGCAATGATAAGCGTGAAGAGAAGTTCCTGCTTCCAGGCAGGGTCTAACATGCAAGCAAATACTCTGGAAAACAGGGTCCTGCTTGTGTGCACAGTTTACAGACACCTTATAGATCCCATGGAAAAAGGAACAGTGCAAGATGTGACACAAGTAATCCTACTCTAAATATGTTAAGGAAAGTGCATCCTATCATACCTGAATAGCACGTGTGACTACAAGATGGGATCACACTCTCAGTTTCCGTCCCAAATGTTTATTTCCTTTCATAATTCTATGACACAACATTTCTGAAACAGGAACAACTTTTTTAAAAGTTAGAGTTTTGAGAAGCTGTGTTTTGTCCTCCACCACCCAAGTGCATTTAGATAGTCTTCAGAAAATATGTGCTGTGGAAGAAGGTGTGATGGAGCATAAGGTGGACAGAGGCATGGCTATCAAAAGTTGGTTTCTAGGTTTGTGCGACAATTAACTTCTTTTGTTCCTTGCCATGGTGTATGGCTAAATATCTGGAGGGCCATAGATGTCCTCAGATGCTTTTGGATTACAACTGCCTGAAATCCTGGCCAGCACAGCTAGTGATGAAGACTTCAGGCAATTTTAGCCCAAGGACACCTGGGGGTTGAGAACCACATGCTCTGTGGGTTGGAAAGATAAAATAATTTATTTCTATACATTAAACCTCTACATGTAGTAAGACAGCTCCCCTTAACCTGGTAGCCTCCAGCTGCTTTGTACTGCACGCCCATTAATCCAGAGTCTAAAATGGTTGTGGGATTTGTAGCCCAAAACATCTGGACACTGCCAGATTAGAGAAAGTTGCAGTAGGAATATATTAACACCTGGAGTAACTTTCATAAAGAACACAATTTATCTTTTGCCGTTTATATTTTATGCACTGTTTCACTGACCTTAAACTGCAGCTGTAGCAAAATATCTAGCGAATTTAGGTGATACTTTTTGGCCTAGGGCAGTGGTGGTGAACCTTCAGCACTCCAGATGTTTTGGACCACAGCTCCCACAGTCCTTTGTCATTGGCAATCTAGGCTTGGAATTCTGGGAGTTGTGGTCTAAAACATCTGGAGTGCTGAAAGTTCGCCACCAATGCCCTATCAGGCACAATTCAAGGTGCTGACTTTGACCTACAAAGCACTGTACGACCTGGCTCCTAGCTACCTTAAAGATCGAATCTCATACTATGAACTGGCTCGGGTGTTAAGGTCATCAGGAGATGCCCTTCTCTGGTAGCTTTAATGTAAGGTTGTCTTTTGATGCTGTAGGATGTTCCTCAGTTCCCTGTTCTCAATACTTGAATATGTCTTAATTGTGCTGGGCTGTATATTATCCCTCATTACTGTAAGCTGCCTTGGGTCCTTTT
>JAHTLZ010003399.1:9486977-9511816 GCA_023846285.1 Phrynocephalus versicolor | reverse complement strand
TTTTAAAAAGGAGTGATAAAGGATTGGAATGCCAATGAAATGGGTGTGTAACAGGATGGTGATATTGGTAGAGAAAATGGAGGCCCAAGGGGAGGGATGTGAGGTATGGATGATTTAATTGCACCTTCCCAAGGATGAATAAACATTTCAATGCCAGGATGCAGAATATAGAAGTGTGCAGCTACCTAATGCACACAGATGTCTGTGTGCTCAATCCCTAAGCATTAGCTGAAAAACTGGGATAAAATGGGAATTGCTTGCAGCCCAAGTATGTTCGACACTGTAGGGTTTTTGTAACATGCAAATTGTAAAAGAGAAAAATGCATCAGCTTAGTGCAGCAATGACAGTGAAACAGAGAAGGAATTTTGCCCTCTCTTTCTCTGCTGGAATTGGTATTTGGTTTGGGGGAAAATCTTCACTACACACCTGCATTTACTCCATTAGCTGTTAGTGTTTCGGAAGTTGAAATCTTCATTCCCACACCCACCTTACATGTTAGATGCAAAGACCTAGTTAATGTATTGTGTGGTTTACACATAGGGTATTCCAGGAAATTTCCCATTTCATTCACAGAGCACCCTGGGACTTTCTCAAGCCTTTCCTAATTTTAATTTCACAGGTCATTTTATCATTAATAGCCAGATTCCATAAATCCTTATACCATTTCTCCAATGTTATTTGGTTGTTGGATTTCCAATACTTGGCAAAAACCGTTATCATTATAATTACCAATTCCACCTCCTCTTTCTTCAGTTGTATATCCACTCATATTTGACAATACCAATTGTGGGGACGTTTGACTCTTTCCCCCTAATACTTCTTGTATTTCATTAAAAACCCAAGTCCATTCCATTTTCCTTATCTCACACTCCCACTACATGTGTAAATGTGTCCCTTTTTCTAGCATATTGGAGATATTTCTTTATTATATTTAACTTCACATATGTATACCATCTCCAGTATACTGTAGAACAATTTTCTTTTACTCTTAATGGCATATATTTCACTATTCTTTCTTTCCATATTTCCCCATTCTTCCTCTTTTATTTCTTTATTAATATATTCTTGTCATATTTATTTATTTATTTATTTATTTATTTATTTATTTGTATCTCTTTTAGCTTGTTATTTTTATATTCCTCCTGAGCTTTTAAATCTTGGAGCACCTTATTTAACTTCTATTTTAAATTTTCTGGAAAGATCTTAATATCTGTTAGTCGAATCAAAGGTGAAACCAATGGACTTAGAATCTCCCTAAAGTTCTTCCAGAATTCCATCATGTTTTTAAAGAATGGATTAGTTACCTTTGTCATTTGAACTTTTATGTCTTCCCTAAAATATATATTCCCCTTTTGCATAATTTCTAGGTCTCTCCAAATTAGGTTATCATTTTCTATCATTACATCTGGAATATGTCTTAACTGATTGGCTATGTAATGTAGCTTAATATTAGGTAAACCTAAACCACCCTTTTTGTGATATATACCATAAACCCTTATTGATCCTATCTTTTTTATTACCATTAGAAAACATATTTATTTTCTCCTGGATCCCTTTTTGTTCTTTTTCATCTCATTTTAAAGGTAACATCCAAAATAAAAATTCAGTTTAGGGATACTTTTCATTTTACATACCGAAATCTTCCTAAACCAGGAAAGCCTTAATTTTTGATATTCTTTTATTTGTTCAGTAATCTCTTTCTTTACTTTCTCTATATTTATTTTAAACATGTCTTGTAAATCCCATGCTAATTTTATCCTCAAATAATTAATACTATTTGTTAATTTACCTTTAAATACTTCCTTGAACAACTTTTCTCTTCCTCTTTATAATTTTCCAACATACATTCAGATTTTTTCCAGTTTACCTTTAATCCTGTTGCTTCCTCAAAAGCCTTTAAATGTTTTTGTAATTTATAAATACTTGTCAATGGGTTTTTAATTATTAATAATGTATCATCAGCAAATAAATTAATTTTATTTGCCTTCCCCTCTTCTACCACTTCTATTTCTTTATCCTCTCTTATTAGGTTAGCTAACATTTCCATTATAAGTATAAACAAAATTGGAGATAATGGGCAACCCTGTCTCGTTCCCAGCCCAGGGTAATAGTATCAGTTACTCCATCATTCACTAAAATTCTAGCCTTATTATGAGAATACAATTGATTTATTATACTGTATTACTAAATTAAACACTAAAACCTAAATGATTAATCAAAATCTTTAAGGTACTCCACTCTACCATATCAAATGCTTAAAAATATCAACTGAAATTATTCCTACCTTCCCTTTTTATTATTTGCTAAATACATATTATTCAAAACTCTTCTAACTAAATCTGCCATATGTTTACCTCTAATAAAACTGTTCTGGTCCTTATTTATATATTTACCTACAAAACTATTTAATCTTTTAGTCAAAATTGCTGCAAATATCTTTGCATATTGATTAATCAATAAAATTGGTCTATAAGAGTCCATAGAAGTTGAATCCTTACTGGCTTTAAGATCAGTGCTATTATTGATTCTTCCCATCACTGGGGAGTTTTTTCCCCCTTCAATAATCTTATTGAATAATTCTTTCATTCTAGGTATACTTTCTTAAATACTTGGTAAAATTTTGATCCTGTTCCATCAGTTCCTGGTGTTTTGCCTATTTTCAATTTGTTTATGATTCCCCTCAATCTCTTCATCTGTTATTCACTGATCCGTATTTTTCTGTCTTCATTCTCATTCCTTATTTTAATATTTTCCTTCACAAACTCATAAATTCTACTTGTAGATGGGCTATTACTTGCATAAAGATTTGTATACCACTCTTGGGATGCCTCTAACATTTCCTTCATTTTATTACATCTTTTACCCTTCAGATCTTATATCACCCCTATCATTTTTTATTTTTCTTTATTTATGTCATTCTTGCTAATAATTTATTATTAGTTTTATTATTATGCTCATAATATTTTCTTTTCAGATATATTAAATTTCCTTGTACTCTCTCTAAATGATTTCCCTCTAGTTCTTTCCTTTTAGCTTGTAACTCCATTAATGCTTTATTATCCCTTGCTGAAATAAATATATTTTCTAATTTTTTAATATCATTTTCCAAATCTTGGATTTTTAATATTTTTTGCTTTGAAATACAAGCCTCTTTCCATTCATTTCCCCTTGCTTCTGCCTTCATTGTGTCCCAAATTATACTTGTTTCTCCTTCCCTATCTTCATTTGTCTTCCAAGTTTCTTCCAATTTTTAAATACATTTTATCTATATTGATATATGTAAATAAATCCTTTCATCAATCCTTAATCCTTTTGCTTCTCTATAATCACACCCAGGTGTAAATTCCATGTTTACCATGGCATGGTCTGAAATTTGTATTATGCCCTACATTATTTATTCTAGATATTAAATCTTTAGACACAAATATATAATCTTTTCTAGAATAAGATTTATATACAGGGGCATAAAATGAATATTTTCTCTCAAATCCTCTTAACTCCCTTGATATCTTTAAAACCTGTATTTTAATGAGTTTATCCAATATCATTTGAGCACCTCCTGATTCTTTCAAAGTTTTTGTCCTGTCTTTGCTAATATCCATAACCAAGTTGAAATCTCCTGCCATAATACCATATCCTTTCTTTATATTATCTAATTTATCTAAGACATTCCTCAGAAAAGTTTCTTGATTATCATTTGGCATGTACAAGTTCATGAGGGTACAATTTTCTCCTTTTAATTTCCCTTGTATTATCAACATCCTACCCTGATTATCCTTATCCAGTTTAAAAATTTCACATTCTGTCCTTTTAGATATCAATATAGCTACCCCTCTAGACTTAGATGTGTCAAATGATTTTTCATACACATCCACCCATTTACATTTAAGCTCATTTAGCCTATCCTTATTCTGATGAGTTTCCTGTAAAAAGACTACTCAAGGCACCTGCAACACCTGGTATTTCCTTATGGTCACCCATCCAAGTACTAGCCAGGGCCAACACTGCTTAATTTCCGAGATCAGGTGAGATCCCAACTTACCACTAATAATACCAACCAATTACCAACCAGTTTCAAGAAATCTTCAGATTTTTTTAACCCAGCCCTCCTGAGTCATTATCCAACATTCTGTGCACTATGCCACACAGGTTATCCAAAGGCTTCCCTAGGCAACAGAAAATGCTCTTCTTATGTTAAATTCTACCTTGTTTGAAATGCTAAATGTGATATTTTCCAAAACAGAGTAATAATTTTTTTTTAAATTAAACACCGAAAATCAACATGCCTCTTCGTGAGGGGAAGAAACTAGCTAGCTAAAATCCCATGTTGGAGCATTAACTCATATTGCTCAACTACGAAGTTGGTTTTGTTTTTCCTTTCATAAAGAACGATTGCTGGCTGCCATTTGATTTGATTTGAGGATGTCGATATTCTATTCTTTTTACCACTTACCTTCTCTCTTTTTCCTGTTTTATCAATCCCCTGCTATTTTTATCTTCCTTTTAGCTTAAAATTTTAGTTTATTGTTGTTGATTTGTATATATTTTATTTTATTATGCTCCTTGTATTTTGGTATTTTAAATGCATTTTTCTGTTAACTTGTCATGTGATTCCATGTTGCAAACCGCCCAGAGTAGCCCTAGGGCTAGATGGGCAGTATAAAAGTCAAACAAACAAACAAACAAACAAACAAACAAACAAATAAATAAATAAATAAATAAATAAATAAATAAATAAATAAATAAATAAATAAATAAATAAATAAATAAATGTGTCATCAAGTCCAATCTTAATTGATGGCCACCCATTTCGGGGCTTCCCAGGTACACAATACCCAGAAGTGGTTTATCATTCCCTTCTTCTGAGGACATCCTGGGACTGCACAGCTTGCCCAAGGCCACACAAGCTGACTTTTTTCAGGATGCAGAGTGGGCAGGTGAACTCCCAACCTCCAGCTCTGCAGCCAGATGCCTAGCTCACTGAGGTATCCAGCAAGCCCTACATCCCCAGAAAAATCACTCAAAATCACTCATGCCCTGCTGTCTTTTTGTAGAGCAAAACAAACAAGCACACAGTCAAAACACAGCTTGAATCATTCATTCAAAATAGCAAAAGCTTCCAGTGGCAGGGTGGAGTGGGATGGGGTAGGGATTTCAGATTGGAATGAAAAAAGGACAGGCTGATTCATGTTGACTTTTTATTTCAACACTGAGAAAAATATTTCAAATTCACCTGTGCTAATTCAAGAACAAATGGCAAAGTCTTTTCCTGTGTGGTCACATGCTCAGGCAGCTCTCCTCTCCACACATTTCTCCAGAGCAGAATTCCTAGGGCTCCTCTGAGTAACCATAGTGATGAAGCTGGTCGGAAAGTAGTATACACATTTCTAGAGCTCGCTGTCTTTCTACCAACTTTGTGCAGAATGAGAGTCGCACACTGTGAAAGTTCTGGTAGCTCTTGTCCACGGTGGCGTGTAGCATTTACAAATGGGATAGACAGCTGGATTTGCTTGGTTATGTTTAGTATATAAAGACACTGGAGTGGGGGGGTACTATTGTTCAGCCAACTGGTTTCACACCGTCAGCATATTCTAATGGGCTTATTAGCAATTTTATTGTATTTAATTTGAAGCAAGGTAATTTAGTGCTGGGCAAAAGAGCCATCAGGATGAAAAAGTACAGCAGAATTAAAAAACACTACTCAGAGTTCTTGTCTTGAGGAGCTCTTGTAGTGTAACGATGATGCACAATTAAGCAGGAGTCAGTCCTCCTGGCCATCCCGCAAGAGTGCTTTATGGAAATGCATATGGTGGGTGGGGGAGCCATTTGTTGCTTCTCCTCTGTCTGGAAGCCTAGGGAAATAATAAGCAACACTTGCCTTGTTTGCTTTCATTGTAAATTCTACTCTTTTTGGCTTGAATGATATAGAAATTATCCCTGCTAAGGACTTTTGTGTGTGTGCGCGCTATAAAGTTATTTGGGCTTTTGAACCATAGCTTTAATTTTCTTCTTCAATTTGAAGGAAACTATTGGAATGGGGAAAAATAGTTTAGCTAAAGCATCAGGACAGCAACAAGCAAGGAGATAATTCCCAGATGTATGGGTTGGTAGGAGAAGAGACAAGTTTCCAATGGAGGGGACTGAAAGTCCATGGTCTTTTAAAAGCAGGAACACACAATGTATGTTTCACTAATCCAGTCTTCACATGTCTTGTAATGGCTGTGCTCGCTGAGGCTGTCAGGAGGCTCCATTATGCTTGGACTGCACAACAGTCATATCTTGCCATACCTGGATTTAGAACACATTAGCAACAGCCAGGAGGGGTTGTTTTCCCCACGCTCACTGGGCCTAGCAAGGCAACAGAAGAAGAACTTGGACACTCTCTCCAGTGCCACCATCAACAAATGCTCCAAAAACCAGGGGCCAATAAGGATACTGGACCAGCAAAGCTTGCCTATGCTTTACAATCAACCCATTTTCCGCTCTGCATAAATATTACCTCAGATCTACCTATCTATCTATCTATCATCTATCTATCTATCTATCTATCTATCTATCTATCTATCTATCTATCTATCTATCTATCTATCTATCTATCTATCTATCTATCTATCTATCTATCTATCTGCCTCAGCAATCAGACTTGCAAATTAAGTCCCTGCTTACCTTCTAATGACCAATCACAAAAAGCAGGTTGAGGAGGTTGTGGAAATCCCATGCTGTGATAAACAGATGACGTTCATTACTTGAGTGAGAACGTCTTCTCAAAGTATACTAAACATGTAGTCTAGTTTGACCATCAAGGAACATCCTGTTAATGATGTCTGCTGGTGAAACTGTAGTGAAAACGTCATCATGAAGAAGGGGTTTGAAGGAGATATTTTTAAATCATGCTTCGTTGTACAATGAAAGCTAATTCAGGAATTTCGTGTAGAGAGAGCATGTGTAAATATTATTAATAAACCAAAACAAGCATTTGCATACTGAGTCAAACCTGGACTTGGAAAAAGTACTTTCTGGGCTGTACCTCTCAGCAAAATGTAACACTGTCAAACTCTAACTCTGTGGTTGCTCTTCATTACTTGGAAATTGCCACCTTCTCATATAATCAAGGCTGCAGAAGATCTCAGTGCAGTTTCTCCTCCTTTGACATTATCAATGATTTGATAACTACCATGGCAAATGCTGGATTATATCCAAGAAATAAAGGCAGTCTTAATGCAGGCCTTCATCTGAATGGAGAGAGGTGACAGCTTGTTACCTATAATTCCAAACAATGCAGAAAATCACAGAACTCTTGTGCTGTTTGACACAGCCTCTAATGTTTCCTTCTTCATCAAGTGTTGACCACTGCAGGAGTGGAACATGAGCAATCATATACCTGTGCTAGAAATCCCTTGAGATAGATGGCATTTGGATGTGACAGAGATCTGTATCTAGCACACCAGAATTATGTTCTTGAACTTATATTTGTTCTCTGGGATTTTAGAGGAGCTTTTGACTTTGCACAGAGACCCAGCTGTCCAATAAATGTTTACGTAGTCAGTCTAGAATCTTTCTCTGTGTTAGTGATAAGTTCAAGATGTTTCTTTAATAATTGCCAATGCACCATCTGATAAGTTCAGGTGGTTCTTTAAAAATTGCCACGCTGAGAGTTAGTTATATAGCAAGGGTTTTATTAGACATTCACAGGGATACAGAAATATAGAAAGTATTCAGCAAGCCAGCATAGCAAAACACAGATATGATTAGTATGAATTCTTAAGCCTTTGCTTAAGGATTCAGAGCTGCATGGGTCGATCCATTGTACAGATCATGCCCTGCTGGTCTGGACAAAGCTCAAATGGCTTCCCATGATGGTTATATACCCTCTGTATGGTTTGTGTGATCTCAGACTGGCGTTATCTTGTACGCCCCTTCACGTGCCCACACGTACCTACACGTGCCTGTTCATTAGCTCATAGCCAGTTGGCCGTCAAAGCCAGAATGACCTGACCCTCTTACCCAGTTTGTTTGATAGTTCAAGTTGGTTCCTTATTCCTGGCTAACTGCCAAATGTTGTTCTAAGCAAAATTACACCCCTGCAATGTGCGATTATGTCACGTCTTGCTGGGTCACTGAGACCTTATGCTTTGTCAGCACATTCAGGTCTGTTAATATTTTAATGCTTATAATAATTTTGACTTTTCTCATGCTTATAAAATCATATCATTAGGACAGAGCTGCCTGTTCTCCCCGCTGCCCAAGCATTTAAGGCAGCTCTGCCAGCCCTCTCCTCTCCTCTTTAAGCAGAGATGTAAAAGAATTCTCTGTTGGGGTACGTAAGAAATGGCTTCATATTGGATCAAAGCTTTGGTCCATCTAGCCCCATATTGTCAACTCTGGTTTGTATTATCTGGCATTTCAAGCTGAATTCTTTCCTGGCCTTGCAAGACAGCTCTGTTAGTCCCCGGTGATCTCCCTTCCAAATGTTCATTGTGGCCAAGGGCCAACCCTGCTTAGCTTTTGGAATTAGGGAGGTATGGTGACACTACTTCTTGGTAATAATTGGCCTGTGAAGGAAAATGTGTCACTTTCACACCTCAACCTCAAGACACCTCACCCACAGTTAACTTATTGCTGTCTCCCTTCTAACTTTGAATGCTGTCCTGCTTGCCAGCTGTGTGTGCTTGCCTGGCATCCTTGTGTCTGCCCAGCACTGTCTTCCATGTTTTCCTCCCTACCAACCACAGAAGACACCAGTACTACTGCCCCGTCCTCTAAGAATGGATTAAAATAACAGTTGGTGCTTTTCACCTTCATCCCAGTCATGGGAGAACTCTGATATATATGTGAGAGTAAGGTGGTTACTTCACATCCTTCTTTGTTCCGTGACTAGTTTTGTACCATGACAGCATTGGTCGTGACCACGTGGTTTTGTCCCTGTTTCAGTGTTCTCATGGTCGTGATAACTTGTCTCGTGACCTCAGTGTTACCTCACGGTCTTGTACCATGCCAAACACTGAATTTGTCTAACTTCCTTTTCAGTTTTTGGGGGATATAAAAATTTCTTTTTCGATATTTCAATTTACTGATATTCTGGTTTTCATATGCCAATGTGGCAGCATTGATAATGTTTTCTAGCCTCTGCTAATTTCAGTTGCATAGTTTTTCCTGTAGGGAAATTAATGACATATATCGCTTCACCCACTAACCACTAGATGAACCCAAAAGCTGTGCTAACAATGCCCACCAGGTTACCAGTAGTTATTACTTCACATCCTCTTAACTGGGACAAGAAGCGGAACAGAAGAGGGACAAGAGAAAACCCAACCCCAGTGTTAGGTACAGATTTGTCTTGCTTAGCATCTGTTCCGGGGGCATGGTTGAGACAAATTTCAGTCATTGCGAGATGGACGTGAAGTAACTTTTTTTGTACTGCTCCTAAATGCAACAACTACAGAGACAAAATGGATGTAAGGGGAAGGATGTACGTGTGAAGAAGGGGGAGCTGAGGCTCTGGCCACTGCCAGCTTTGGCAGTGCCACTGCTACCATGGTACCCGAATAGGAGGACTACTCATTCCAGCAGAATATTAACCACCTCAAAATATTAAAACATATATAGTTCAATGCCTAGTAGCGATGCATCCTGGGGAGACACAGAGTTGGAGAGAGAGAGATGGATGGACGGATGGACAGATGGACAGACAGACAGAAGTGTGCTGCAATAGATGGAAGCTGTGGTTTGAATGTGGAATACAGAACTTCACATCCTCAGCCATCCATGGAGACCATTCAGCATGAATGGCTACTAGCCTCTGTTAAGTTCCCATCCTGATTAACCCTATAGTGCTATGGTGAGAAGAAAAGAGCTACAGATCTGAAGCATTTTCAACAATGTAAACTGCTATTAAAATGGACAATAGTATTTAATTAAATGGGTTGGCCCAGAGCACACCTCTGTGTTTGTCCTTTTTCTGTTTATTTATTTTATTTTTATTTATTTGATTTATATACCACGACCATCTAGCAAAAAAGCTACTCTGGGCGGTTTACAAACATGTACAAAATAATGACAGTTCCAATGCTAGGTCCTTAGTTTTTGTCAATTTCATAAATTATGTAGGATTGAAGTTCTGAATAGAGAAAGTTAATTGCAGCAATATACATTTTTTAAAAACATTTTTCTTTAAATAATAATGTTACACATGAATATGCATTATACTGTTATTTTAACTCATTGATAACAGCCTTCCCTTAATGGTATCCACCCCCCTCCACGCACATAAACTTTGAAAAATTTCATGCATGAATAAAGCTAGAGAATAGATTTTGCTAAAATGAAAACAAAATCCTTTCTAATTTGCATTGTATTAACAAAATTACAGTCCAAAGCCACCTTAGTTTGAAAAGTACAAGTTAACAGACCAATGCCCAGCTTTTTTAAAATAGAAAACCTGGCTTTTAAAAACTAAAAATGATAAGTACAGTATGTGCTGAAATAATATTATGCTATGATGCAGTAACAGTAGGTACATAAATTTATGTTACAATTGCCTCCCTGAGATCTGGTAAGTTATATATTCATCCCATAAACACATGTCTTTAGATAGTATGTTATGATTGCAAATACACCTGTCAATTAGAGATGGGCATGAACCAGAAAACCCATGGTTCAGGTTAGGGTTTGTACGATTTTTTTTAAAAAAATTGTACGAATCCGAACTGGTTCGGGTGGCGGTAGACCATCCCACCGCCTATGGAGCCCTGGCCATGGCGGTGGGGTGGAGATGTCTCCTACCTGGTGCTGGTCTTCCTGGTCCGGTCTTCCTGGCTTCAGGGAGGGCAACCAGTCCAGGAACAAAAAAAAAAGCCGACAGCTGCGCTACAGCTGTCACGCGGGCCACGTGGTCGGCAGTTAAAGAAAAAGAAAAAGAAAAAATATAAAAAAGAACCAGTGCCGACCAGGCCCCAGGGGCCAGCACAGTCGGCGCTGGAAGAAAAAAAAAGCCCTGCGTGCCAGAACCCGGAAGTTTAAAAAAAAAAAAAAAGATGGTGGGACTATCTACCATCCACCGCCTATGGGGCCCTGGCCGCAGCTAGGCTAGGTAGCAGTAGACAGTTCCCTCAACAGCTATGGATCCCTGGCTGCAGACAGAGCTCCAGGGCATTGGAGGGACTGTCTACTGCCTTCAGCTTCCCAGTCCCAGGCACCCCCACCCCCTGGATTGGGGGTTGGTGGGGGAAGGAGGCTTCTTCCTCTGAATTCTCTCACCTCGAGCACCTCCCCCAAAGTCCCTCCATCCTGCCTTCCTCTTCTGTGCACCAGGGAGGACAGACGGTGCCCTGCCGGGTGCTCTGCATGTGCCCAGAGACACTCTGCTCATGGTGCATGAGAATGGAGGAACTCCCAGGCCAAGGCGGAAAGGAGGGGCTCTTGGGAAACCTCCACCCACCCACCTACTCTCCAGGGGGAGGAGGAGGAGGAAGAAGAGCCCCCCTCCTCCCCCCATCCAGGAGCAGCCACCCCCTTCTTCTTACCTGGGCAGGGAGCTCCTTGGCCATCTCCGCCCAGCACCAGGGGAGAGGGGGCGCACCGGTGGAACAAAAGGCAGGGCCGGCGGGTGGACGGGTGATCGTGATCGGTCCCTCTCTCTGGCTGGAGCCAAGCTGAGCTGAGCTGGCGAGCTGGGAGGAAGCAGTCCTGGAGGTGCGCTCCCACCTCCCCCACTCCCCAAGCACGCACACGGTGCATGCAGGGAAAAGGAGTCCAGCCGGGGAATGGAGCATGCCGCCCCTCCTTCCTCCAAGCCTGCAGGCTTCTCCTGGCTCTGCCTGTGGACTACAACTCCCATGCTGGCTGGAAAGGGGGGGATCCAGAGTTTGTACGAATTTTAAAAGTGGGAATTTTAACTAGTGGGATTACAAGCCAAAAGGAAAGAATTGGAAGGAATATACTTAGAATATACTTACAAAGGAATTTAATGTATTTGAAAAGAGATTATTATGAAGATCGGAACAAAAATAAACTCAAATAACGAAGAGTAAAGAAAACATAGGAGTAATTCAAAAAGGAAAAAGGTGTGACAAAATAAAAAAATAGAAGCATTTCAAGAATTTTAAAACAAATTATATACTAGTAACAATCTGTCATTGAATAAAATTCATGAATATATAGAGAGTAATATTAATGAGAAAATATGAAAAGAGTTAGAATGGATCAATTAATAACAGAAGAAATTGAGGGAATTATAAATTGAAAATAGGCTAAACACCACGTTCTGATGGGTTGGGACCAGAGTTTTATCAAGTATTTAATAAACTACTTATTCCCAGAATGATTTTTTTAAAAATGATATTAGTAAAGGGGAAGAGATCCCTCAGCCATGGAAAGAATAATAGTATTAATTATGAAGACAGGTAAAGAAACTACAGAAATAGAATCATATAGGCCAATGTCATTAATTAATAAAGATGCAAAGATACGTATAGCACTTTTAGCAAATAGATTAAATAGCTTTATTGGAAAGTAAAAAAAAAGAGATCAAAATGGCTTTATTAGAGATATAGTTAGAAAGGTTCTTAAAATCTGTATGTAGCTAATAGAAAGAAGCGGTTACCCACCTGTAAGGGTGGTTCTTCGAGTAACGCCTCTGTGAATTCCCACTAATGGGTTCAACTGCGCGCCTGCGCAGCTCCCGGACCTTCTAGAGTCTTCTTGTAGCTCCTAGGGACCTCCTCCTTCCCCACTGCGCATGCTCCAGGACTCCCGCGCTGCAGTCCTCAGTTCCCCATGTGTCCGCCGCTGCAACGAGAAAGAGAGAGAGACGTGACGGACAGAGGGGAGGACGGGCGGGGAGTGGGAATTCACAGAGGCGTTACTCGAAGAACCACCCTTACAGGTGGGTAACCGCTTCTTCTTCTTCGTAGCCTCTGTGAAATCCCACTAATGGGAGAGTAGCAAGCTGACTTACAGGCGGAGGGCTGTCACGGTAAAGAGTATGACAGGACGGCTCTGCCAAAGGCTGCATCCGATCTGGCCCTGACGTCCAGCTTGTAGTGGCGCGTGAAGGTGGACGGGGTGGACCAAGTCGCAGCCTTGCACACATCATGCAGAGGTATGCCTCGAAGAAAGGCAGACGAAGTAGAGATGGCTCTCGCTGAGTGTCCCCTCGGAGAAGATGGTAGAGGAGTCTGTGAAAGTTGGTAGGAGAGGCGAATAGTCTCCACTATCCATCTGGAGATAGTCTGAGAAGTTACAGGAAGTCCTTTGGCTGGACCTGATGTGTTAATAAATAGGCGTGGAGACTTCCTGAAGGGTTGGGTCCTGGAGGTGTAAAACAACAGGGCTCGACGTACGTCCAGCGTATGTAACGCTCTCTCAACACCAGTTTGCGGCGAAGGGAAGAAGGTAGGTAGAGTGAGAGGTTGGCTAAGGTGGAAATAGGAGACAACCTTTGGAAGAAAGGAGACATCCGGGTACAGAGTGACCTTATCTACAAAGAACTGAAGGAAAGGTGGGTCTACCCTGAGGGCCGCGAGTTCAGAGGACCTCCTAGCAGATGTGATAGCTATAAGGAAGGCCACTTTGAGAGAGAGGAGATGTAAGGGAGTAGTGGCTAGAGGCTCAAAGGGATGTAGCATGAGTCTCTTTAGAACAAGGGAGAGGGACCATTGCGGCGGGACCAAGGGTCGTTGAGGCCGGAGGTGAGCCGTTCCCTTGAGGAATTGCCTGATTAGAGGATGACGAAACAATGAGGCCGAAGAAGAGTCAATCGGTTGATGCGCAACAACCGCGGCAAGGTAGACCTTGATGGTAGAATGGGCCAAACCTCGATTGAAAAGACGTAGAAGAAACTGCAGAACAGTGTCGGCGTCGGCCGGGCAATGCAAAAGGCCGCGCTCACCGGTGAAGAGTAAAAACGATTTCCATTTGCTCTCATAAAGAGTTCTGGTGGAGGGTTTGCGAGAATGGAAGAGAACATCGGTTATAGAGAGTCCACCAGCCATGCCGTGAGATGCAGGGAGGCTAGGTTGTGGTGGAGAAGTTTGCCCTCCTCCTGGGAGAGGAGGTCCGGGCGTTGTGGTAGATGGACAAATTGGAGGGACATATTCTTGAGAGCGAAGAACCAGTGCTGGCGAGGCCACCAGGGGGCTATGACAATGGTCCGTGTGTGTTCTTGTCGAAGCCTGATGACCGTTCTGTGTACTAATGGAAGGGGGGGAAAGGCATAAGCTTTCAGTCCTTCCCATGGAGTCGAGAGAGCATCTCCCATCGAGTTGGAGCCGCGACCAGCCCTCGAGCAATACCTGTGGCATTTGGCGTTCGTGGGGGAAGCGAAGAGATCGACCGTCGGCGGACCCCACAGGTCGCATAGCCAGGCGAAAATGCTCGGGGCAAGGGCCCATTCGTGGTCGTTGTAACGGCGGCGACTGAGGTCGTCCGCTACTGAGTTGTCCTGTGAGGCAATGTGGACGGCGGTGAGGAGAATGTGGTTGTGGTAGCACCATGTCCAAATGTCCATCGTTAGCCTCAAAAGGGAGGTGGAGCGGGTCCCTCCTTGTTTGTTGAGGTAGTGCTGAGTAGTAGTATTGTCCGTAACGATTAGGACCGAGTTGTTCTTGATCAGCGGGGCGAAGGCCTTGAGAGCGTTGAAAACCGCCATCAGCTCCAAGTAGTTGATATGCTTGCTCTGGAGAGGACGAGGCCAGGTGCCATGAGTCCTCAAGCCCCTGCAGTGAGCTCCCCAACCTGCAGTGCTGGCGTCCGTCATGATGTGAATCGATGGATATGGCCTCCGGAATGGGCGGCCGACGCCCAAGTGACGTGGGATCGTCCACCAGAGCAGGGCGAGATGGAGAGAGGGGGTAACCCGTAGTCTCTTGGCGGGAGAGTCCCTCAGCGGACGAAAGCGGGACAGTAGCCAGGCCTGTAGCGGGCGGAACTTGAGCCTTGCGTATGGCAGCACTGATGTAGTAGATGCCATCAACCCGAGAAGGTGTTGAGCCAGCCTGGCGGTGACATAAGAGCGTGGCTTGAATTTTCTGATAGCACTGCTGATCTTTCTTCGCCTGTCTTGAGGTAGAAAGGCCATGGCTTTTCTGGCATCGAGAATGGCTCCAATGTATGACACGAGTTGCGTGGGTTGGAGCGTGGATTTCCTTTCGTTGATGGATAGGCCCAGCGATGTCAGGAAGCTCATTGTGTACAGTATGTGATGGTTTGCTTCTTTTTCCGTAGGTGAGACGAGGAGCCAGTCGTTGAGATATGGGAATATATTGACGCCCTTCAGCCGAAGGAACGCGACGACCGGGGCAAGACACTTGGTGAACACCCTTGGGGCGGTGGAGAGGCCGAAGGGAAGCGCCTTGAACTGGTAAGTATGTTTGCCGATTGCAAAGCGGAGATATTTTCTGTGAGAGTGCCTGATGGTGACATGGAAATAGGCGTCCTGGAGGTCCAGGACCGTGAACCAATCTCCCTTCTGGAGCAGGGGTATGATAGACTCCAGAGTGGTCATCCGGAACTTCCTTTGTTTGATGAACCGGTTGAGCCTTCTGAGGTCTAAAATAGGGCGGAGTGAGTCGTCCTTTTTCGGGACGGTGAAGTAACGCGAGTAAAACCCGTAAGTATCGAGGGGCGACACTTCCTCGATGGCATTCTTGAGGAGTAAAGTGCGTACTTCCTGGTCGAGAACAGGGGAAGGTGCAGTGACGACTACTCGCCCGAGGGGTGGCCAACGTTGGAATTCTATGGCATAACCCTCTCGTATAATATCTAAGACCCATTTGTCTGATGTTATGGCTGCCCAGTGGGTGAAAAAGGGACACAGTCGGACATCTCCCGGAGGCAGCGGTGGGACTGAAGCGAGGTCAGGAGGTATGTTTAGGCTTCCTGTCGTAACGTTTGGTTGATTGTGAGCGGCCTGGACGCTGTTGACCTGGACGGTAATATGGAGAGGATTGGTAAGGCGTCTTACTCCGCTGCTGGTTGCGCTGCACTGGGTTGTGGTAAGGTCGACGCCAGGTGTAAGACGGCTGTCGAGGTGGTTGTTGGGATGTTGAGCCTTGATATGCGTAAGAGCGGGCTGTTCTACGCATTTTCAAAATGTTATCTAGGGATTCATCCGTAGTAGCAGCAAAGAGGCCCTCACCATCAAACGGAGCCCCTTCTATCCTATTGCGGGCATCGTCTGTGATAGTAACGGTGCGCAGCCACGCATGACGGCGAAGATAGACCGCATTGGCCAGTTGACGAGCCGAGGCATCAGCGATGTGGCATGCTGCTATAGTCTGGTAATCTAGCAATGTCAGGAGCTCGGCATGAGCTGCAGTGACTCTCGCTTTGTCATCATCTGGGAGATGGTCAAAGAGAGGAAGCATTTCTAGGAGAAGATGACGAGAATACGCTTCCATAGCGCAAAGGTGGTTGGTAGTGCGCAGGGAAAAAGATGCTAGCGAATATTGCTTTTTACCCATGAGATCGAGTTTCTTTCCCTCTCTATTGCTTGGTGTGGAGGTAGAAGTGTTCTTTGCCCTATTCTGAGTGGCATTAACGATAAGTGAATTCGGCAGAGGGTGTTGAGCCAGAAAGTCCACCTCATCTCCATAAGTGCGGTAGAGGTTGTCCACACGTCTAGGCATAAGCGGTGTTGCCGAGGGCTTCGTTAGCGAGGCCTTAGCCGACTGCAGGAGGGATGGGATAAATCCCAGACGCAAGGGCGGATTTCTGTGTTTCTTGAGATGTCCAAAGAATTTGCAAGAACCCTTCGGGTCTGGGAGCTCAACATGTAGTTCCATAACATGAGCTACCCTGTTGATGATTTTAGAGTAAGTGGCAAAGTCCTCCTCAGGAGAGACCACCACGACATCTCCAGGCTCAGAATCTTGAATGTGCCGTTGGTCTTGCGTGGCACGAGAAGAATGAAGGGAGTGAGCATCATCCTCAGACTGTGAAAGAAGGGACTTGTCCATGGATGCAGGTGAAAGGGACCTTTGGCGGCCAGACAGGCTATCAGAAGGGCGCTCCTTAGACTGACATTGTCCAGTGGAGGCTATGGAGCGTGTTGCTGCTCCCGTAGACACAGCCGTCTGCTCTCGAACCATACGAGATCGAGAGTGCTGAGGGGTACAAGAGCGCTGCTTTCGAGAGCGGTAGCGATCAGCGGAGACGTAGCGACGACGCTTCGGCGATGGCGTGGCCGAGGATGATGATGAGCGTCTCCGATATCGTCCTCTCGAACACGAAGAGGAGGAGGAGGACGATGAGCGGCGGCGGCGGTGCTTTCGACGCCTCGAGATCGAACGGCGCTTTCGGCGCCCTCTATCCTTTCGTGCCGCTTTCTTATGGCGGCGGGACTTGTCCGCTGTCACCTTCCCCGCGTCCTCGCGATCGGAGGGAGTGGTGTCGGAGCCCGAGGAAGAGGAGTCTCTTGCTCTGCGGGCACGCTTTCCTGGAGAGCGGGAGGGACGATCCGTCAGCATGTGGCCAGTATCGGCCATAGTCGTGCGAGACACAGTCTCGACGCGGAGCGGCGGTGGTCGCGTACGAGCGGGCAGAGTCAGCAGCTGAGAAGCGCTCTGTTCGGCTTCGTCCCGGGTACTCGGCGCTGTTGCCGAAAGTAGGGGAGAGCGCTGTCGAGGGTCTATGATGACGTCCCTCGATTGGGAAGCGAGGAGATGGCTGCCCGACCTGGACGAAGCTGGGGAGGCGGATCTTCGGGCCTCGAGACGAGTGTCCATGTTAGTAGAAAGGCTATCCATAGCCTGGGACACCGACTGCCCCACCAACATGTGCAAATGGGCCCGGGCAGCGCCAGATGGTGAGACAGGCGCGGCAGCTTGCACGGTGGACGCGGGCTTTTTCTTAGACTTTTTAGGAGCCTGGGCTGCCGTAGACTTGGATGACTGGGAAGTAGAGATGGGCACGACTTAGCGGTATTTCCGTTTCCGTTTCCGTTACTCGTTTCCGTTACTCTACGGAAACGGAAACGGGAATTACTCCGCCAGACTTCGAGCTCGAACCGACGAACGAACAATTTGGTCTGATTTGTCGTGCTCGTTACTTGCATCGCGCGATCGCGCGCGATGCCAAGCGGCACAGAAAAAAAAAGTTTTTAAAAGTTAAAAAGCCCGGTTCCCGGCCAAAAAGGCGGAAAAATGCCTGCCGTGCCTCAGGGCACCTACCAGAGGGGTGGTTTCTGGAGGTCCCCGCCCGGCCTCCCCCCCTCCTCCGTCCTGGGATGCTCTGGTGTGGTGGTGGGACTCGCCCGCCGCAAAAAGCCCAGTCTCGCCGCCGGCCGCCAAAGCGCAACCAAGCGGCACGGGCGGCACAGGAAAAAACTTTTTTAAACTCTCCCCCGGGTCTCCCCCCCACCCATTCCCGGGCCAAAAAGCAGGCGGAAAATGCCCGCTTGACTAAGGGCACTCACTCAGTAGGGCACCTACCGGAGGGGGGTTTCTGGTCTGGAGGGGGGGTGTCCCGGCTTCCCCCCCCCTCCGTCCTGGGCTGCTCTGGTCTGGTGGGACTCGCCGCAGGCTCGCAAAAAGCCCACTCTCGCCGAGACGCCGACGGCCGCCGCAAACACAAGCGGCACGGACGGCGCAGGAAAAAACTTTTTTAAACTCTCCCCCGGGTCTCCCCCCCACCCATTCCCGGGCCAAAAAGCAGGCGGAAAATGCCCGCTTGACTAAGGGCACTCACTCAGTAGGGCACCTACCGGAGGGGGGGTTTCTGGTCTGGAGGGGGGTGTCCCGGCTTCCCCCGTCCTGGGCAGCCGGACTCGAGTCGCCTCGTCGCCATGCCATGCGGTGCGGGCGGGGGATCGAAAATGGGGCGGCGAATGCAATATTGTTTTTGAAATCGTGGTCCAAAAACACACAAGCACAACAGAAACACGCGGAAATGTATGAACTGCCAGATTTTTCACAGTAGCAGTGGTTTTTTTCTTGCAACAAAATGTCTCTCCTCTCCTCCTGTGTCCTCCATTGATTTTATTTTATTTTTATTTTTTTACACCTGCGCAGTGTGCAATGATGGGCTGGCCCAGTGGCCTGGCCAGCCATGTGGGAGGGGACGACCATGCAAATTTTTGGAGCCATCTCACCAATCGCATGGCCACTTGGCCACTGAGACTTCTGGGATGTGCCAAAAAGCCCCCTAAAACTTGCCCTAGCCCCCTAACCCGCTAACCCTAATCCTTGACTCCTTACCCATACGTCACAGACTGTCTTCTTAGTGGGTCAGAGAGGCACCCAGAGGTGCAACCCAATAGCCCACCATAACCTTACCCGTCATTAGCCTAACCCTAGCCCTAACCCTAATCCACCTTAGCCCATAGCCAGATCGACTTGCATTGCACTACACACGCAAGTACGATTCCCTTCTGTGGGACGTGATGGCAGGTGCGACCCGCTCGTGGGACAAGGTGCTTGAGCAGGTGCAGTGGCACTGCCTGGCCTGCAAATGGCTGGCGACACGCTCGTACCACGGTATCAAGTACTCGAGCAGGTCTCACTCTGCCTGCAAATGGTATGCATAACCATATGGTTGTGCATGCCATTTTGCAGCAGCAGCAGGTGAGGATGGGAGACCCCCATGTTGAGGGGTCTCTTGGAGCCTGCTGCTGCTGTCCCTTCCTTTATAGCGGGCCGGCGGAGGCACCCACCCCACAGAGGTGCCTCCAGGAGCCCGCTACCCCCCCCAAAAAAACCAGTATAACGATAACGAAAAAAACGAAAAACGAAACGACTAATTTTTTCCGATTTTTCGCGAAAACGGAAACGAAACGACTCGGACCCTAGCCGAAAAAGAAAACGAAAACGAGGTTTTTTTCCTGAGTCGTGCCCATCTCTACTGGGAAGTCTTTGAAGCCATAGAGGCAGATGAAGAGGGTTCCCCTTGAACCTTGTGCTCCATAGGCTTAAGGGATTGCTCCCACAAATAAACACGGAGACGACCCTGCCGCTGCTTTAGCGCCGGCTTGGATAATTTCTGGCACTCTTTACAGGTCGCAGGTTGGTGGGTCTCACCCAAACAATATAAACAGTTCGCGTGCCCGTCGGAAACCGAGATTTTATTAGGGCACGTAAGACAGCGCTTAAACAGCGCCCCGGGGGCCATAAAAGGCCGGAGAGAGGGTGGGGGGGGAGGTCGTATCTAACTAACACTAAACTCTAGTTTTTTTTTTGTTATTTTCTTAAACTAATCTAAGTTCTAACAACTAAGAAAGAAAACAGGTACTTATCGAAGACAGAAGCAATAAAAGTTTTCCTTTCTCTAGGAGCTACCGAAGAACGTGTCCGTTGCTGGCGGCGGCAAGAAAGGAACTGAGGACTGCAGCGCGGGAGTCCTGGAGCATGCGCAGTGGGGAAGGAGGAGGTCCCTAGGAGCTACAAGAAGACTCTAGAAGGTCCGGGAGCTGCGCAGGCGCGCAGTTGAACCCATTAGTGGGATTTCACAGAGGCTACGAAGAAGAACAAAAATAAAGTAACAATTATCAGGTTAGATATTTTTGAAGCATTTGATACAGTAGAATGGGACACATTAAAGATAGTGATGAATCATTTAGGATTTAATGTACATTTTAGTAATATAATTAAACAGTTGTATTCATAAAACAAGGCAAGAATTTTAGTGAATGATGGAATAATAGAAAATACTTCCCTAGGCTAATGAACGACAAAGTTGCCCATTATCTCCAATTTATTTACATGAATAATAAAAATGCTGGTGAGTGTGATAAGAGAGGATAAAGAAATAGAAGTGCCGTGGGACTGTGCAGCTTGTCCAAGGCCATACAGGCTGGTTCTACACACAGGAGGTACAGTGGGGGATCAAACTCCCAACCTCTGGTGCACAGCCCGGTCCCCGGTTCATTGAACTATCCAACTAATTAATTTGCACTGAGTAGCAGCAAGAAAAGAATTAAAATCACATATAAAATTGGTATAATTAGTGAATCTATTGCCACCCCCTCTCCCCTTGTTATTAAAGAAAAGGGTAAGGTGAACAGCAGAGAAGGTGTCCCTGTGCAAAAAAAGTGATTGTTGCAAGCTATCCAGTTGATTCTGGCTAATGGCCACCCAAAGATCATATGTTGAATAGTCCTGCTCAGGTCTTGCAAATGAAATGTTACAACTCTTTGTTGAGTCATTTCACTTAATGCTCAACGTTCTTCTCTCTCCCATGTGCATGCACATGTTCATCATGTGCCATCAAGTCCCTTTTCAGAGTTTTCCAGGTAGAGGAGACTCAGAAGCGGTTTACCATTTCCTTCTTCTGAGGAAGAAGTCCCAAGTGTGATACAGTAGCCTCAGTCTTAGCTTCTCATGAGAGTTCCAATTTGATCTGAGAAGTCACGTATTTGTCCTTCTGGCAGTCCACAGTATCTGTAAACGAGTCAGTTTTTCACATCCATAAATAGTAATAGGGAATAGCGTAGCATAGATGATCCTGGCCTTAGTCTCCAGCGACACATTATTATACATCAGGATCATTTCTACTTCGGTCATAGCTGCCTTTCCAACAGTCTCACCCTCCTTTTCATCTCTTTTTGAAGTCTTGATTTGTGTTGGTGATTGAATAATGGTAGGGAAAACCTTTAACAGTTTTGATTTTGTCAGTATCTTTGTTAAAGTTATGCACTTCTTCCGTAGTCATGATCCACATAAGACAGGATTTCTCCAAGCCCCTGGAGCCAGGCTTGGGTGGGTGGAATATTATAAGATGGGGACAAGATTCAGGAACAGAACTGGCTTAGGGCAGCAAAAAGGGGCTTCAGATGTTCATGTCTTCTGTCTGGGGAAATAGACTTGTCCACAAAGGCTCACATTAAAACAAAGCAGACAATTTTGAGGTCTTCTTTATTTCATTTTATTTTAAAATATTTTTCTTTTGTTTCTGCTTGAAATTCAAATTCCGAGTTTAGGCGTTTTACAAGGATTTTGGACTGGAAGCTTCCCTCGCCGAGGGGCTTGGTCCTTTGAGAGAAAAGAACCAAGAGCACAGGGAGAGGCATTCACCTGGCTTTTTGGAAGGACATCAAAGGGAACTTGACTTAACCAAAGGCAGCAATGCCTGGGCCATGCACCCTACCTGAGGCCATTGCCATCTCTGTATAACTATTACAGGGATGTCCCATTGAAAGTTAATACTCTTACTTAGGGCATATTCATTTTTATACTTGGGGAGGATTCAACATTCCATAGCTATTGTTCCTGATTTCTATTTTTGTCCTTTTCCCAAGGAGACTCATTTAATGACCAGAGGCATCCAGGAACCTGCCCTGGCCCTCGGGCCATGACTTAACAATCTTTTATTTTCCTGTCTAAAGAGCCTCTGCCTCTTTGAAATAGGTCCCAGCTCAGCCTGCAATTTCCACATAAAACTCCCCCCCCACCCCACGCATGGAAGTCTTTTCAGGGACGCTGGGCAAATGCACGCAACTTGCCAACACTTGGCAACATGATTTGTGTTACAATTCGAGGGTTCTCTCCGTTTTATATTGGGCATTAAAGAGGATATATTTGGAGCTGGTATCCTAACACACAACGAAGGCTGTCCTGAATGATTGTAAACTGTCAAAATTATTTTTATTTATTCATTCTTTTTGCAAAGAATAAAACGTGGAATGTTACATATAAAAGAAATTCTGAAGAACTGGAAAAGTGGCAGAGAAAGGCACCCTAAACAATCAGAGGTCTAGGGCAATTCCCCATGGGAAAATATTACAGGTTGGTATCTTATTCACTGTAAGCAAAGGGAACCGTCTCCTCCTGGAGATCCCACAGTCTTCAGCCTGTTGTCATACAATCTGGAGGCTGGTCCTGTTGTTTTCACTGGGATTTACACCTTTGCAAGGAGGTACTGAATACCTCCTTGCTCAATCTCTGTGAAAGCCCCACTGCTCACACCATGGCTGAAATCCAGCAGTAAGGCACATCTAAAATAGTCCCATCGAATCAGTGGCATTTATAAAGGAGTTGATCCACCAAATCCTCACTGATTCCATGGGCATACTCTAGTTTTGGCTTACTAGTGGATTTCAGCCAATGTAGCATTGCGTATGTGGAACAGTACAGCAAGTTGCTTGCTGTTGTATGGACCTACTTTGTTTAGGGGGAAAAATTCATTAATTGGAGATGTGCTAGAGAAATGGTTCCTGTATTTGGGATCCACTATGGGTATTTGTACACGACCCCTAAACTCCGCCGCAAATGGCTCCCAGCTCCAGAGCTTAAAATTGTTTCCCCACCAGCTCCGGAGTTTACAGAAAATTAAGTGCGGCCACGCCCACCTAAGCGCGTCCCAGCTCACTTTTCAGGTACCTGCTCTTGGAGGGTGAAAAACCCCAGATCTGGATGTAAAGGAGTGAGTGCCCGTCTCTCCTCGCTTCTGTTTGTTGTTGTTTTTGCCTCCCGCTCCTTTAAGAGAAGGGATCAGGACGACGGGGAGGCTTGGACCGGCAAACGGAGGTGAGCCTGCATTCTTTTGTCCCCTTTTTTCTCCCTCCCCTCATGCAGACAGGAACAAGGAAGTGCGGACGGGTGGGGACGCAGGAAGAGCAATGAACCCCCAAGATCTCTGGTCCAAATTTAAGTGGCCAGCGGATCTTAGGGGTCATGTGAAAAGGCCGTATGTTCTTGGACTACAATCTCCAGAAACCATAGCAAGTGCAGGTTATGATTAGGGCTTCTGGGAGTGGTAGTACAAAAACATCTGTGGACTCAGGTTTGGAAACCATTATGTTGAATGCTTATAACCTGAAGTTGTAGAGACAAAGAAGTTTCTTTCTGTTATTATTTTGTACATGATTGTCCGAAAAAAGTTGAACAGTGGAAGACTGAGAACTGGTGAATAGAGATGGGGATGAACAACAAAAAAGGCAATTTGTTGCATTGCGTTTTCCGGTCTAGTTTGGGTCGCTAATTACGAAATGAATTTTTAGAAAAAAATTCATTTTGTAATTTGTTTTGGTTTTGGTTTGTTTTTTTCTGTTTTTTTAACCCCACCGGAGGGTTGTTGTTGTTGTTGTTAAATCCTGATGTCCGGATTATTTTTATTTTATTTTATTTTATTTTATTTTATTTTATTTTATTTTATTTTATTTTTATTTTTATTTTTATTTACTGCCAACCATGTGGCTGCTTTCCAGCTGTGGTGTGGCTGGTCGGCTCCCCCCTTCTCCCCCCCCCCCCCGAGGTTTCTGGACACCCCCCCTCCCCAGTCAGGATGGAGGACTGGACCAGGAGCAGCACCAGGCAGGAGACACTGGCAAATGAAACGAACTGAAACAAAATGGAAATTTCCATTTCATTTCATTTCATTTCTGTTAAAGGGGGCAGTTTGTTATTCATTTTGTTACATAATGAAACGAATAACAAATAACAAAAAAAGAAAAGTTCATTTCGTGCCCATCTCTGCTGGTGAAAGGAAATACTTCTTCACATAACATAGTGTACTTGGACTGCAGTTCCCAGACGGTTCACCTCTAATAATTGTGCTGGCCAGGATCTCTGGGAGCTTCAGTTCAAGAACACCTGTGTTACCCAAGGTTGAGAACCACTGACATAATGTATAATCAAAAAATGGAATTTGATATCGCAAGATGTATTGACTGATGTTGTTCGTGCCACCCCAGAACCAAGCAAGACTGTTATTTTGACTTTCCGTATAATGGCTGGAGGGGCACCCCTCCTCCCCATTACTTGTGAAGGATCTGTACTCTTGCTGTCTTTAAAACCCTTGGATCAGAACTTAGAAAAATACATTACTTTTTGTTCTGTTGGGCTGGGTGGCGATTCTGGAAGAAGAAAGAAAGAAAGAAAGAAAGAAAGAAAGAAAGAAAGAAAGAAAG
>JAHTLZ010003399.1:9466586-9486967 GCA_023846285.1 Phrynocephalus versicolor | reverse complement strand
AAAGAAAGAAAGAAAGAAAGAAAGAAAGAAAGAAAGAAAGAAAGAAAAAGAAAATTTCCAGTACTGTTTCAGATACATAAAATAATCTGGAAGGAATGGTTAGATTTTTCCTTCCCCTCATCTCACTTTCCTTCTATGAACTGATCTCTTCCTGGGCTGTTTTGCCTAGTCAAAAGTCTGTCCTTACTGGCTGAGGGGCAGAATGTTAGTAACTTGGGGGGGGGGAACCCCTGACAAAAGGACCCTCCTCTCATCCCCACTCCATCCCACTTGGCTCATGCAGGGTGTTTATACCTAAAGGAGCCTCCTGGCACAGTGTTTAAATGCCTGTACTGCAGGTAGAAAACTGTGCTCACGACCTGGGGGTCAATCCCAGGTAGCAGCCTCAAGGATCACTCAGCCTTCCATCCTTCCAAGGTCGGTAAAATGAGTACCTAGCTTGTGGGGGGTGGCAATGTATAGCCTGCATAATTAAATTGTAAACCACCCAGAGAGTGCTTGAAGTGCTATAGAGCAGTTCATAAGCAGAAGCAGAACACAATGTCAGCAAGGGGACACTGACAGAGGTCCAGCTGCAATTCTGTTTTAAGTCATTGACTTGCTCTAGGCTCTGCCTCAGACAGACCACCTCAGGCAGCCTGGTTGACCAGGATCCGCTTTGTACTTTTACCATCATCTGGACGTTTTCGAGTTACTGAGAGCAGGAAGGTAGGAAGATGGGAGCTATTGTTAGCTGAAGGTTCAACAGCTGGAAGGGGGCTGTCCCTGCCTGTTCTTCCATCCATCCATCCATCCATCCATCCATCTTTCTATTCATCTATCCATCCACTTACCTGAGATAGACTGGTGCATGCCATGTGTCCCTGTTAAGTTGGACATTTATGCATGCTTTTCATGACAATCACAGATACCAAATTAAATGGTTCTAAAAGGGGGTGGAACAAATGTGTGTAGAATAAGGCTCCCAAACTTTATGACTGCATATTACCTCCAGGACTGGAGTGAAGATGCCTGGGTGTTATCAGCTGCTGAGGAACAAAAAGACGGGTGTATTGTCATGCCCTGCTAGTGACCTCTTCTCAAAGGTTTCTAGTTGAGATCTGAACATTTGACTAAATAAGAATACCTGTAGCCCTCTTCCTCCTCAGTCGCTCTGCATTCTTAGGGCCCAGTGTACAAAGGTTGAAATGGTGAACCATATATTGACTGTCCTCATAGCTATGCCCTGAGAAAAGTAAAATATCAGGGGTGGCTGTGTTCATCCATATCAACAGATCATGTCTACCAATCCCCCTCTCTGGGAAGAGAAGGAAATCTTTTGGGGGGAAAATAATGAATCTTAATTGTTCTTTCAGAATCAAGCCAACCCAAAACACACAAATAATTCATAACAATACATAGTTAATAAGAAACTCCCCATCCAGCTGCTCTTGTGATAATCCTTCCTCATCTCACAGGAAACAGGTGTCCATTCTGAGCAAAACCAGCACAGCTATCCATGCAAACAGTACTTTGCATTCTAAAGACCTGTATCCCTGATAGCCACATTGAAAGGTATGCATGATAGCAGCAAGAACAATAGCTCTGCACCACAACACCAGCTCCAACTTTTCCAGGATGCTGCTTCCAGGACTATCAAAGCCTGCCTGAACATTAGGACCAGCCACAGTGACCAGGAATGCAAATAAATAAATATAAAATGAAATTTTAAAAAATGATATGAAATGAAATAAAAATGGATGTGCATGCGTGTGTTTGTACCTCGGACAACATTCCACTTCTAAGTTTCTGAAAAGCTGTCATCTACACAGAGCCCAAGGCAACCCGATAGGGAAGAATCTTTGGCTGGAATCTCTTTGACTTCTAAGTCTTATAAAGTATAGAAGCCTCAGGCAGGTAGGGAGGTGGCAGACACTGCAAAACTTCTGTTTGGCTCCCTATCCATGGTGCATCACTTAGTTGTTGGGGCGTTTGCCAACATTTGTGTGCTTAAGGAGGTCATTACTCATATGGTGAATTTTGCTTTGACTGTGGTCCCATCTGGCTGCAAATTGATTCATTTTCCTCTGAGCCAACTGGCACTGGGTGGTAACTGCCTCTGGTATCTCTCTAATTAAATTACCAATGAAGGAAGCAAGAGACTCCTTTCTTTTCTGGTACGGAACTATGACACACCCAATGCTTGTGGGTAAGGCGGAAACATCTGGATTACTTAAATATTTCCAGGAATCTTGGGGGAGAACCAGGAAGTCATGTGGAACTCATCAGACCATTAATTCAATTAGTTAACAATTTTTTTTTAATTTCAGCTTATATCCTCCCCTGTCCCAAAGACTTTGGACAGGTTGCATAAAATGCATTTTATATACACTGTCTCTCATTGAGATCTGAGGATGATTCTGAGTATACATGAGTAGGATCTGGCTGACAGTTAGTTACACTTTTGTTTCATTTTCTAAAAATGGTACAGGGCAAGACCAAAATTAAGGTGTCATGTGCTTCATCCCATCAGCTACCTTAAGAGGGCCACCTAGCAAGTGGCTTATGCTTCTCATGGCATTCTTTTTCAGAGGAAGCAGCTCCATAGCGACTGCTGGCCATTCCGCCAAAGGCATTTTAAGAGCCAGGAGTTGCAGAATAATAATAATTTTGCCCCAAACTGTGATTCCTTTCCATGTGATATTTGGCTTTGCTTCATTAACAGCTATGGCTCACCAGTTCTAGTTAAACCTGATTCTGTTACGTGTTGACATGACTGAATTGACATTACTGTACATTGATATCAATGCTCCTCTAAGCCTATCCGTATGTATTCAGGGTTTGTTGCTTCTTGCTGGCGATGACTCATGGGGAGTTGCTTAAAGGAAGGAAGGAAAACTCCTGCTTGCAAATGGCTGAATTTGGCCCTCAGAAAGTCCGGAGAAGACTCCTCCTTTACTCACCAAAGGCCCTCTCATTTGGAAAGGCAGACAGAATAGGGAGGACATTCCTGCATAATTGCTGATCTTTAGTTGTTAGGACAAATGGACTATTTTAGGAAGCTTGCTATTTAAGATTTAAGAGGTGTTCTGGAAAGCAGCCAGAATGTCAAAGCATCACTCCCCCACTGTCCTCCAGCCTCTCCTCGCCCCCTACTCCTATTTGACTTTACCAGCATTTTCCCTCCTAGTATCAGATTTTTTCCTTGCTTAAAATGAATTCTAAATATCAAGTGCAGAATTATATGCAAATATGCAAACACAGAATGTGGGGTAATTGTCTTAGTGAATATTTGATTACCTTTACGGTAGTACAGGGATGGCTTAGTGAGTGTGAATAAGCATGGCTAAAATGAAGTATGAGTCAACATTCAATGCTATTGGGGCATGTGGAAAGATCAGCCTGAGTCACACTGTCTTGGCTACCCGTGAGGAGAGTGCTATTTTCCATTTACTATGCTCAGCTTGAGGCTCCTCCTTTCAAACAAGACAAAGAGAGATCAAATACTGTACTATTCTTCACGGGAGCAAGGACATCTAAATATGGGCCAGACAATGGTTTTTGTTGTGCAGTCATAGTATAGGTTGTATTAATTAGTTAGGGACTGTGGTTCCATTGCCTCTGTATCACATGCCTACTGTACCCAAACTTTAGTTTAGTTTAGTTTAGTTTAATTGTGATTTATATACCGCCAGCTTGCACAAAGGCAACTCAAGGTGGTGAACAACGACAAAGCCAACAAAACAAAGTAAAATACAAAGACAAGAGACAATATAAGTGTAAACAGTATATAAGATTAAAAAATACAAACAAAATACTAAAAATACCAAGAATATAGGTGCCCGGCAGATCTAAACATAACATAACAAGTAATCAATGGCTTTTCATTTCAATTGCTTTTCATTTCCATAAGCTCAAAAAAAAAAAAAATCTGACATGTTCAGAGGTGAGCTCCCAAAATCCTTCAGCCAACATGGCTGTTATGCTCATCAGGGGCATTCTGGGAGCTCTCATCCCAAAAAGGTAAATTTTCCAAGCTCTTTTTGCCTTTTGAAATAGAGCTTACAATATGGGAGAGAGAGAGAGATCCAAACCCATATAGGCCTTTTACACAAAATCTTCTCCCTTTTCCCTGCCTGCCCACTGCTACAAGCTCTCTTCCTTTCAACAACCTAATTGTGGGGAAGGGGAGGAACTGTTACTGTTGGTAGCTGGGTAAGCATCTGAAATCCTTGGGCATCATCAAATCCTTCAGAAATCTACCATCAGATCTGTCTTGGTCTTATAAATAATTTGTAGCAACTGGAAGTCCTTCCTGCGACACACCATACAGTTTAGTGGGCGTGTGTATGGTTTTAGCCTACTATAATTTGAAAAATGTATCCAGGGCCTGTGCATTACCATACAATGCCAGCCAAGAAAGAGCTTTTAAAGTCCAGCAACTGTATCTGTTCCTCCTGTAGAAATACATCTAGGGAAGGAAACAGGCAAAGCCAGCAAGGGTTATTTTAAAAACAAATGGACTGACTGAGGCTTTTCAAAATCCAAATCCAAATGCATGAAGTATTCCCTTTAAATGGGGAGATATTCATTATTATAGAGAGAGGAGGGTGGGTTATGTTAGTCTGTATAAGCATATCAGACAAAAAGAAAACAATGCAGCAGCAGCACCAGAAACAACAACAGGATACAAAAATGTTGTGGAACTTTAAAGACTCAGTGCTATATTTTAATGTGTGCTTTTGTGACTCAGACATAAGAGTGAGACTTAATGACTGTCATATTCAAGCATGGCCCCATGACTAGGAAAGCATACAGATAATGGCTGAACTGTTGTCACATTGTCAAAAAAGAGAGTACTTGGCTCTCTCTTTTGTTTTGTCTTATGCCGAGGGATTTTTTATTTCCCTGAGAAGGGGATAGAAGGCAACTAAATGCAAAATATACACCATGATAGACTGCTACTAGACATTGTGAGTTTTTCGGGTTCTGAGGCTGGCATCTTCAGAAGGCAAGGAGCTCAGGAACTAGGAGTTCTCTCTGTGCTCTGGGTCTGAAAATGCCAGGCACAGAGCCTGGTGAAATGTCAGGAAGGAAAACTTCCAGAACACAGCCAAAGAGCCCAAAAAACTGACAACAATGATCAGATCTGGGCTGTGAAAGCCTTTGAGAATACATTGCTGTTAGAAGCTTAAGATAAATGAAGTTACCATTCTTAACAGCAGGAAATCGGTGATATGGTAAGGATCTAAGCTTCCTTGTGTTAATGATCACCGGTGACAGAATATGAACGGACAGTCTCTCCTGCATCAATTTTTCAGGATGGGTTTTCCAGACCCACATCTATTTCCTCATCTTCATCTGGGATCCTTCATGTCTTGCTTGAGTTTGCAGAGGATTCTGCAATCCATGGGGCCATCCTCAGAGACCACAGCCCTGCTATTGTTAACCTGCTTATTCATCTCCTGACAAAGCAGGAGAATCAGGAGCTCCTAATTTAACTTTTCTTCTTCCTTCAGCTTCTGTCTCATCTTTATGTATAGGTAAACAACTCAGAAGATATAATCAGTTGAGATCTGGAGGAGGGCTAAATCCCAGAAGAGAGTTAAGGAGTAGCAAATTCAGAGGAAAGATGAAAGGACTGAGGACTTCAGAATATATAAACCTAGCAGAAAAGATTGAAACATTTCAGCCTGATTAATTGAAATATATAAAGGCAGATTCTGGACAAAAATCCTAAGTGACATCTTCTAAGAAGCAGACAGTACCTCTGTCTATGACCTGTACTTGCACTTTCTTTGAAGTGCATGAAATTATGGGTCTTTCTTTGACTGGGGTTTTTGCACATGTTATTTAAAGAGCATTCTGTGTTCCTTTTTGAAATCACCATATTACTGCTTTCCATATTGCACTCACCTGGATTGCTTAGGTGAAACCGCAAGACAGGGTAAGCATTGCCTGCTGGCATTAAGCATCACAGGACAGTGTGACTGCATTTCTCTTCCCCCGACACAGTGAATGCGTAACCCTCAGAAACAAAGGAGAAGATATCACTTGCTTGTGTATTGCTCAGATAGGTGAAATGAACTGTTCAGCCTTACCTTGAGACCTGTTTGCTCAGGTGTCCAGCTACACAAAAGCAAGAAGATGGCTCAAAAAGTGTGTGTGTGTGGGGGGGAATTTTGCCCTCCTTCCTGCTCTGCCCTTCACATCATAAGTTTGTGTGAAACAGGAACAGGAAAGAGTGCAAAGGAGGGTGGCCATTCATTTCCCAGAAATACTGCATAAGTATTGTAACTTCTGCCCCTTCCCATGCACCGTCAGGGACATGACAGGGCACTATGAGAACAAGCAAAGTCTTGCAAAACTGTAATGGATAGTTTTTAGAGCAGAGGTAAGCAGAATGTGGCCCGGGGCTGTCCTAAAATATTTTGCTGCCTGAAGCGAAATACAAGGGGATGCCCTCTATTATTTCATGTACAGAAACTGACTGGACTGGCAGCTGCAACCCATGTCTACAGGTGGGATTTTTGGAATCAAGGAGCTTCCATAATTCAGCAAGACTTTGCAAAAGGCCAAATTATGGACTGAAAATCCTCCAACCGGTGAGAGGGAGAGCAGCTTCCTGTTCCCAGGCCTTCGCTGTCCTCCTCCGTCAGTACGAAAAGTGTCCTGCTCTACAAATGGAGTGTGTCAGTCTTGAGAGTCGCTGAGACCCACAAAGGCAGCCTCCATAGAAGCTTGTTCTCCCCTGTCCCAGTGTGAGTCTCAGAGTCTCTTGTAACTCCCATGGTGCAGTGGGACAGCAGAACACTTGTCACAATGACAGAAAGTGAAGGTGGTGTGGGAATAGCACAGAAATGTGGGCTTTGCTTTCCCTCTTGCCTCTTGGGGGGGTCTTTTTTTTTAATTGAGTCATGGGGTTGCTTGCCAAATTATGGAAGTCATTTAATTCTGAAAAGCCCATGCATGAATTTGTTCTGTCAACCCGTGGTATAGCTGAATGCAGCAAAGCTAGTTTGGGAGAGGCAAACTAGTTCTCTGGTAAACCCAGTCCTCCTTTCCAGCAGAACTGGAAGATTGTTGAAGCCAATGGATTTCCCCCCCTGCCCCTCCCCCATCCAAGGCAATTGCTTCACTCAAGCACACTCAGCAATAGGGCCAGTCACATCACGACCGATCTGGATATTTCTGGCCGATTTTCAGGAGCTCCACAAGGATTAATAATAGCAGGAACACATGATTTGCACATTCTGTTATGCAGTACTTGCAGAGCAAGGGTGATGTCACCAGTAATCTAACTCTACTTTACAGCTACCACATCATTTGAAGAGAGCATCCCCTAGGTGTTCAAAAGTGTCCAACTGTCGCAGCATGGTCTTGATTATTAAGTTGCAGTGTTTTGTGATTGGTCAACAGGAAACAGACTTATTTTTGCAAATTAATCTGCTTTGTTTTCCAGCTGGTTATCAGGAGATAGATATCCAGTGTGATGTAATGGATAGAGTGATGGACTAGAACTCAGAAGGCCTGGGTTTGAATCCCCACTTAGCCATGGAAACTCACTGGGGGTGTGGAACTGGTGAGATCACTCCGTAAACATCTCACATAGCTTGAAAGCCCTGTTAGGTTGCCGTAGGTCAGTTCTAATTTGACAACACATTAAAAAAAATCAGACGATAACAATAATCTTATCTGAAGAAGTGGATTCATTCACGAATAGAGATGGGCACGACTCAGAAAAATTTTTTTGTTTTTGTTTTCGTTTTCGGCTAGGGTCCGTTTCGTTTTGTTTCCGTTTTCGTGAGCTAATTTCAAAATTTTTCGTTTTCGTTACGTAACGAAAACGAAAAACGAAAATGAAAACGAAAATTTTTTCGTTTCTCCCCATTTAGCTCCATTATGTGTTTTTCCAGTAACGAAAAACGAAAATTGGCTCAAAATTAGTCGTTTCATTTCCGTTTTCGGTCCATTTTTGAACCGTTTTTCGTTTTCTTTTCGTTACGTAATGAAAACGAAAAAACGAAAACAAAAACAAAAATACCGCTAAGTCGTGCCCATCTCTATTCACGAAATCTCACATTAAAATACAGCAGTTAGTGTTTAAGATGCCACAGCATTTTTGACTTTTTTATTTTTCTGTGGTTTATCCCTAATTTGCAAATATGTTTGCTCAGTCTGCCCAAATGATGTCTTTATTTATTTGTTATATTTTTATACCACCCATCTTCCAGACAGAACTCTGGGCGGTTTACAATTAAAAACAAGACAATAGAAAATACAGAAAAGGGCAATAGTACTAATAAAATAAGGTGGGACAAAACCCACTACAAAAATGACGAGGGTGGCAGAAGCAGAACAAGAAAAAAAAGTAAAAATTAAGTAAAAAGGTCATGATACACCTCTTTAAAAAGGTGGGTTTTCAGGGCCTTTTTAAAGGCAGGCAGGGACTGTGCTAGGTGCAGTTCACTAGGGAGATGATTCCAAAAATGCAATGAAGGTGTTGGCTTCTAATTTGTAAAGCATGTGTTGACCCCAAGGATGGGCAATATACTTACACAGATTTATGGTATATAATCACATCTGAAAGGATGTTGTAGAACTGCAGAAGTGCAGAAAAGCATATACCAAATGATGAAAAGGCCAGAACAACATATATAGCATGTGAGGAAAGGGATTTGGGATTTTTGGTTTACAGGGAAGATAGTCTTTCTTACATGTATTGGTTTCTACAGTTGTGTTAATGTATTTGTATTTACTTTCCTGATTTCAGTATTTTGTTTCCCCCCTTTTCCCCATTAAAATGCCCCAAGGGTAGCAGATAAAGAGGGCCATTTTGAAATCTGTGTGAATGGTGGAGGACTGGGCAAGAAACAGAATACATCTGCCCCCAGTGCGGTAGAGACTGCCATTCCTGAATTGGTCTATTTAGTCACACTAGGTGTTGTTTTTAGGATCTCTACTCCAGGCATGATACCATAGTCTTTCGAGACTGAAGGATGCCAATGATGATGGTGGAGGAGTATCTCATGCGCAGCCAGTGTTGCACTGTTTTTACCCAAAAGGCATATTGAGTGTACGACAGGTCAGGCCAAAGGCACTACAAGTCGTCCCTGACGATGAATGGTCCCAGTGGAAGTACTAGCAGAATTTTAGGCAAAAGGTTGTCAAACTGGTTGAAGTGAGGCACAGAACAATCTCTGTGTGAATTTGCCAAGACGAGGAACTTATGGTCTTTTATTATTGAATCCCAGCTCCCAGCATCCTTGAGGATCACACATCTGAGAAGGGCTAACAGGAAAAGAAATTCAACAACATTTGGAGTGCCACAGGTATACCATCCCTGGTACTGGAGAGTGGGCCGATGAAGTAACTCACTGCACATGTATGGAAATGGCCCGGTAGAATATATCCTTGCGTCTCATGATTGATAAGCCCAACACTCGGCTCCTCAGTACTGCTCTCACAGGGAGCAGCAATACTGTAGTCACTTTCATGTGTTTTCCCCCTACTTGCCCTGCACAAAGATCCTATGAAATCTTCAGGAGACTCCACTTGTGTCCCTCCTAGTCACTTTATATGGTCAGGCTTGGAGCAACATTAGTACTGTAAGGATTAGAGTGACAATCACCATTATTAAGTCTGGCTCATTAGTTCCGCAAATCCTAAGGCTGTCTGCTGGGAATGGAAGTGTAGCTGTAGCTCTTATTTCTGTAGAAAGGTTGATCCAGCTGGCTCCATTTTACTCTTGGGAATGAAGCCTCTGGATCCCTCTCTGTCCCTGTTTTGGACTCAGTTTTGGAACAGAAGCAGCCTCATAGACGACCAGAGCCAGGAGATGGATAGGGGGACTGCATTTCTGTGGGCTGTGCTGGACCACTCAGTGTGTCACTAAATATCATCATCCACAATATCCTCCTTTGGGATGATACGGAGCCTGGACACAACTATTTAAAATGGTTCCAGTGGTAAGTCTCAGGAAATGCACAGAAATGGGGTTGGGGGGGACTGTTCTTTGATGCCTTGGCCTTTGGGTGTGACAGGTTCCTCGAGGATTTATTGTGGATCACATCCACATGAGGTTGAAGGGAAGGTCACCAAGAACTTGGCATGGTGGTGGTCGTCTTCCTACAGAATGTAGTAGGTATAGGGTTAGAGAAAGACTCAAGAGTCCTGTGTTCAAATTTCTGTACAGCCATGGAAACTCACTGTGGGGTGGTGCTATTGAAAGCCCATTAAATATCTCACATACTTTGGAAACCATGCAAATTGCAACACATAGCAGTTACTGTACTAACATGCCAATGGCAGGTAGCTCTCTCTCTGTGTCTTTTTCTACTGATACAAAACAGTCTTGGGGAGATCCTAATGTGTTGTCTGCTGGATTGGATGGGAGTGAATCCACTGAGGCTCAGACAAAGATGCTGTTGATCACTGTTTATCAGTCCTTCAGGGACTGAGGGATACCACCTGTTCTAAAGGGGGTAGAACCTCCTCTAGAAGACCTGCTGTGGGGATCAGAAGAAAGCTTGGAGCCACTGCTGCTTCTGAAAGATCAGGTGACAACGATGGCCACTGACCAGGACAGGACAGGACTGCCTTTGCCCAGTCTTGTCTGATGTGCCAGCAGCATCCATTCTTGGGGGCGGGGGGAGAAGACCTGTCCACAGTGATTCGTGCTTTAATCACCTCCCATTTAGATTGCTGTAAGGTTCTCTATGTGGGCAGGGCCAGTGCAAGGCTTTTTTTTTTTTTGGCACCCTAGGCAAGACTACTTGCCCACCACCACCAGTACCAATTTTCAAAAAACAGCCAAATTGTAGGAAAATGTTCCTCTCTTAGGTCAGTTTTTGTCCCTCTGAGGTCAGTTTGGTGCCCCTCTCAGGTCTGCACTCTGGTAGCAATGGCCCTGTGTGTGGGGCTGTCCTTCAAAACTGGTGGAAAAACAACAACTGAGTGGTGAGAATTTTGTCACATGCTGTCCATTGCAGCCAATTTTGCTTCTAGTGTGTTTCTGGTCACAATTCAAGGCACTGTCTTCTGCCCACCCGAAATGTTTAGGGCCAGAACCACACTTTTAGAGTCATCCATCAGAGGACTTCTTATCCGCCCCACCATCAGAGTTTAGAATGGTTTCCTTTTGGGACTACAATTCCCAGCCAGCAGTTTGAGTCGACATTGGGGAGCTACAGTATAGTTCAAGAAAAGTGTGTCTTTACTGGTTAACACTACTGCTGTTGCTACACATTTATACTGCATTTCTAGGATGTTCAACAGGCTGTTTTGCGTATGTACAACCATGTGGGAGGGAGGAGGGCTTCCCAGTTCAGATCAGAGAAATGACACTTTTTGATTAGCATGGATGATGGCATCATCTCCCACCATCGCCACCCAGACTGCTTTCTTGTTCTCTCTGAGTTGAGCTGCAATTCTAAAAATAACTAAGGTGGGGAAGGGAGAGACACCCCCCTGCAAAGAGATACTGCTGTAGAATATCTGTTTTATAATGCAGAGTATAAGGGCACGGTGCGTGGGTGCGTGGGGCTTTCTCTTTTTGATTTCAGAACCATTGACTTTACACAAATCCTGATCTTAGTGGAGATTAAAATTGCTCAAATGAATGTCTTAGCATGGATCAGCAGAGTTGCTTGTCTTTCTAGATTCCCCTTGGCAGTGCTGCTATATGGCTTGTCATAACAAACACCCGTGCTTCATATTTTGCCACCACAGTGTGGATCACATACATTATCCGATTGTAATCTTTTCAATTGTCTTGTTAAAATGGGGCAGCATCTTATTAATGAGAGGAGTGCAGGGGATTATGAGCAGAGAATAATGGTTTTTGTATGACCATCTAGGTCATTTGAACCAAGGACTTCTCCCTTGCTGCTCTGCCTCTTATCAAAGATGCTACAGCCATTGCACCATATTATTGGTGAAGAATGAAAAGTAGAGGATTTTCCATATTTAAAGCTGTTGCTTATGTGGTTTTATGCTGCCTTTAGAGATGCAGGCATGCAAGCACCACTTTACAGTCTTGCAAAAATGCTGCAGGGCAAAGACTGGAATCAATCCCTCATTGTGCTGGGGGGAATTGCACAATTTGCAGTGCATAACTTTTCCATTAGATGTCCCTAGTCTCCTGGATCTGGGGAAGGAAAGTAGCAAGCAACCATGGCAGCTGGCAGAGAGAGGCTAAAGATAGAATTGGAAAACAGTCATTATCCTTTTTTAGCACAAAGTTCCAAACTGGCTGGCAATTCAAATGGGAGGGACCATTCAGAGGTTAAGTAGTTGCAGCATCAGAAAGCATTACTATAGCAGAAAAACCCTTCACTAGATTATGATCATTAAAGTTGCAGTTTGGAAAGGATGCTTTTTGAACCTCCAGAACCCTCAGCCACCAGGGCTGGACCCTGGAATTCTGGGAGCTGCAGTTGAACTCATAACAGTTCCAAACAAACATCAGTGGGATTGGACTGTGGTTAGACCATGCACTTCTTTTGTGTTTGTTGCATTTTGACAAAAGGTGCTTTTCGGAAATTAACTTTAAAGGCTCGAGAAACAGAATGGTCTCTTTTTTTCTTGTGTTGTTTCAAAAGGTAGAGGCCTACACACAAAGATTCAGTCACATTACTCTTAGAACAATAGTGCTTGTTTGACCAAAGGATTTTAATCCCCCTAAAAAACTAACCAAATGCTGGACCAGACTTGGTGATCTGAAGCATCATGATGCTCAGTCCCTAGTTGTTTGTTTGTTTAAAATATTTTTAGCTCACCTTTCTCCTTAAAAGGGACCCAAGGGAGCTTTCGTCATTGAAAGACAATATTTTAATCTAAGAACAATGGTTATAAAGAAGCAGCTTACATCATTAAAAGACAATATTAAAGCTAAAAATAATGAGTATACAAATATTTTAAAAGGAACAAATACTACTCTGAGAAATGGAAAACACAAGCAAGAAGTATTAAAAATCCAATCAAAGCAGTAATGAGTAGCTGGGGGGGGGCAGGGAGTAGCAGGTCATGGTTCCCCCTACAACCAAATAAGTCCTAGAGGTGTAGTACACCCAAGGTCTTTTATTCCAGGATGTGCCAGTGCTCCAGTCTACACAGAGGGTGAAAAACATTTGCTCATAATGTCCTACACCCTTCTCCATCTTACTCCATCACTGCCATTTTCCCCCACCATATTTCATACCATTTTCCTTCTCTCTCTCTCTCTCACACACACACAAATACTTTCTCTCTCTCTCTCTCTCTCTCTCACTCTCACCTCCAACCTGCTCTTGGACCAAACACTCTCCAAAGTAAAGATTTGAGAACAGTCACTACTTTTTGTTGTGTCTCTTTCTTCAAGGCAAATCCTTTTTCTTTTTCAAAAGATTTTATAGTAAGCTTAGTGCTAAAATGAGTCCTTCCATGAAACCTACCATGTTACCATGTTAACACTAAACCTGTTGGTCCTATGGAGCAAGTTCACTAGGTTTAGGCACAACCTGTCTCCTGTTTATCATGCTTCCCTTTCATCTATTCCCAGAAAAATTAAGAACACTTCACACCACTAAAGAGGCCAGTAGTAACGACCCATGTTTAATAGGGAAGGGAAAAGCTGAAGAGGAGTGACTTTCACATAGCCCTGGCCATTGTCCATCTAATGAGCCTATTCAGATCAGGGTGAAGTGAAACTAGTGTGGAGTATAACTTGGAGGTCTCCTACTAACCTTCCTCAGACTGAAGAAGCTACTTGGATGAGAAGTGAAATGTTTCAATCTAACAAGAATAGAAGTTCAGTTGCCGTGACTCAGCTTCCGAATAATTGTAAAGAACTCATAGAACCATTTTACTTGATTGACAGGTTTGAGGTGAGAAAATACCTGCACAGGTTGCATACAATCCTCCACAAAGAAATACAGAATAAGAATCATATCCATATCCTAGAGCAGGGGTCCTCAAAGTTTTCAAACAGCGGGCCGGTCCACCACCACCCAGACACCACTGGGGGCCGAGCCACAGTTGTCCCCCCCAAAAAGGCCGACATGGGGGGGAAGATGGGCAAGTGGGTGGAGCCCCCCCCCAAGATCAGCCCATGATCAGTGCATCTCTGGGGCCCCAGCAATGCCTCCTGCTCTGGATCACCGCCGTGAGGTGCCACCGCTGGGATCCCTTTGCTGCGCCTCTTCCTCCTCCTACAGTGGCAGTGGCTGGAGTGGCTCTCCTTCCTTCCTTCATTACATCGGGAAGGAGGTGGCAGCCCAGGCAAGCTCAGGCCCCTCATCACTTTCTAGGCAGCCACTCAGAATGAGGAGCAGCAGCCGTGAAAAGGGTGGCAAGTGACAGCCCTGGCCATCATGCCCTCACTGCGCCCTGGAGGGAAAGCTGCCTCCTCTCTTGGCCTGGCCTGACCCGGCTCGACTTGGTGCACTCCAAGTGAGGGAGGGAGGGAGCAAGGGCTGGGAAGGAGGGAGGGGAGGAAGGAAGACCTGCCGAAAGCCACCGAGCCCAGCCAGGCTGCGGTGCTCTGCTGGCTCACCACCCCACCCATCACCAACCGGGGATAAATGCAGCCCCTCCAGCCTCCCAGGAACCAGCCCGGGCCACCATTGGCCTTCCTTTCCCTTCCCTTCCTTTCCCTTCCCATCCCTTCTTTCTCCACCACCTCCTCCTTGCTGGTCTCTAACCCAGTGGTGATGGCTAGGCTCCCTCCTCCCCTCCCTCCCCCCACAGAGGAAGGCAGCAGCTTGGAGGGGGATGGGTGGGTGGGAAGTAGCTCCGTTTCCCCCTTGATCGCCTGCCATCCATCCCTCCATCAGTCCGCTGCTGTGGCTGCTCCGGCTCGGAAGGCTGGCTGGCACTGCCTCCGCCTGCCCCCTTCCTTCCTCACAACTACAATAATGCAGGTGTCGGCCACACAAGGAAGGCAGGTGGGTGGGGTGGAGGAGCAGGGGCAGGGCCTCAGGGCCATGGAGGGAGTGGGAGATCTTGCCACAGCCCTCCCATTTTAAATTGCCCCACTCGGCTGCAGCCGGTGCCCCGGCCGTCTGGGCGGCAGGTGGGGGAGCAGGGGACCTTGCCAGCATGCCAGTCATCTAGACAGTGGGTGGAGGGAGTGGGGGAAGTGACATAGCCCACCACTTTGAACTGCCTCAGCATTAGAAGCAGCTGCGGAGGCTGGCTTGCTCGTGAAGCAGGGGGTAGGTGTGGGGTCTGCAATTGGTCCCGGGGTCCAGATTCAAGACCCTGGGGGGGTGCATCTGGTCACCGGGCCTTAGGTTGAGGATCCCTGTCCTAGAAACATTGAGGTACCCCCCCTTTCAAGGATCCATGTTGCCAGCTCAGTCCAGGAACACATTGATGGTGATATTTACTTGTCTCACTTAGCATGTATGGAAATGTTTGAGTGAAAGACTTCAAGTCTAAGAGACAAGGCTAGAGGAAAACAGCAGTAACACACTAATTGAATTAATTGCAATCTGTTTGGGAGAGTTGTCTTCATCTCCTCATCTTGTGATGATAGTCTTTGAAAGCCCTGTGCCATGGAACAGGTCAGCTTTAGGGACTAGTGTAGTGTGGCTTTTCTGCTCCTTAAGTGAGCAGGCCAACAGTGGCAGGTTTAGGCCAGTCTTGACCTTTCCTTCTGTTTTCATGTGACTCCTGGTTAGCTGCAGGTAGCCTGTGGGAAGAAGGATACTCCTCCAACATTTGGGGATGAGGAGTGTGCCCCATGGCCAACACAAAGGTGCCCATGCTGCTGGACTGTAGCCTGTCCATCATGCGCAGAGCCATGCCTATCTGCACAAAGGTATGTGAGACTGAAGCGCAGATGCTTCTGCATAGCAACAGCATGCCTATTGTCATGGTGGATATGGAGTGGTCTCATAACTTTTAGAGGTGGAAATGTTAGGCTGCCATGGCAGCAAGTTCTCTGTTTCATTGCTCAGCTCAGCTGCCTGTAGCTCAGGCCTGCCCAGAGTCCGGCCCGGGGGGGGGGGGCAAATCCGGCCCGTCAGGCCATTCTGAGTGGCCCGCGGCTGGCTGGCCCACCTCTCCCTCCCTCTCCTTCGCTTATGGGCCAGTGGGAGGGGCTTGCAGTGGGGTGGCAGGGTCGGGGAGCAACCGGCCCCTGACACATTCTCAGCCACCAAATCTGGCCCTCCTTACAAAAAGTTTGGGCACCCCTGCTGTAGCTCTAACACATGTGGTCCTCCTTAACCTAATCTCAACAGACCTCTGCAAGCAAAACGTTTCTATCTCTTTTGGATGAGCAGCAAAACGTTTCTATCTCTCAAGGAAAAGAAGCCTAGTTGCCATGACTCAGCTTCCAGATAAGATTGCAGTCCTGTGCATACTCACTTGGGGCATAATCCCCACTGCATAAAGTGGGGTTTTATTCTGAATGAACAGACTTAGAAGTGCAGTGCAAATCACAGAGGGAGAGAAGAAGAGGTGGCTCCTGGAGTAGAAGCAGCCAAGGGGTCTGTTACATCAGCACCTGGAACTGCAGTCCATTATTCTGTTAATGCAGGTGTGGGGAGCCTCATCCCCTGAAGGCTGAAAACCCCTTCAGCAGGCTTTCCCTTCCCATCCTGACAAAATCTAAAATCTCTGAGCAGGAGCTGACTGTTGGAGGCAAAAGGCTTCCTGCTTCCCTTGCACCACTGGGGCATTCAAAGGGCTCTAAGGGTGCCTGTGCAGGCTTTGAAAGAGTTTCCCTGAAGCACAGAGAACGGTTTTTTGTGTGTGCTGGTGTTGCTGGCTGTGATTCCGCTCTTGCGCACTGTGGATGGCTACTCTTGGCTCTGGTCTGCAACCACTGTATAATTGGAAACGGGAAACACAAAGTCATTCCATACTTAATCAGGTAATTTAATCTATATGTAATTTAGAGCTAAGACTAGTGAGGCCGTTCAATACAACATTGGTCTTGCAGCTCCGGCCATTGAGCAAGGGATGGGGCTGAAAGTGAAAGATTTCATGGGGTTCTCTAGGGGAGTGCCCTCAGACCCATTGACCTGTTACATTGGCCTTTGGGTTACTTATTGTGCAGACATTGGAGAATATTTGGTATTTATTGAAGCAGAATGCAGCTTAGTGCTGGCCCTATGGCTATTAAACAGGAGGAGGACTCAGGAGACCTGGGTTCAAATCTTTGCTTAGACTTGGAAACGTGCTGGAAAACCCATTCTTGTATTGTTACTTTCCGGGAAAGCTCTCCTAGAATTACCACAGGTTGAATGTGACTTGATAGCAGATAACACAACTGCTTCAGAAATCTGTAATTAAGCAAAACTAGAAGGGTTATGCCACCTAGGTGCCCTAAGCACATCCGATCTCATGTGATTTCAGAAGCTAAGCTGGGTTGGCCCTGGTTAGTACTTGGATGGGAGACCACCAGGGAATACCAGGTGCTGTAGGCGCCTGGAGTAGGAACTGGCAAACCACTCCAGTATTCCTGCCAAGAAAATTCCATGGACGTGGGGGCATGAAGAGTCAGTCATGACTGTAATGACACAACACATGAAAAGCTTATGTTTATTGCTTCAGCAAATCAGTTAGGGATAATGTAGGAGAAAGGGTCCTAAACCTGCCTACAGAAACGCTTTATTTTGGCTTCTATGCATGCCATGCTGAGAGCAGACATGAATAGACCCCATGTGTGCTACCCCTTGCAAAGTATACAAGAACAAGGAACTAATCTGACTTCCAACAAGAATGAGGAGAATAGAGAACTGAATGTAGAAACTTTAGAACAAGGGAGTAATCACTAAGGCTATGACTGTACAATCAGAGGTACTGTGGGATTTGTTGTGGGTGTAAAACAAATGAATTCACTCCCCCCTTCACTTAGTGCAAAAGCCAATTTGAATCAGTTTGGCCCTTTCTGCTCCCAACACAATGGTTTTTCTTTCTTTACCCATGAGAGCTTGTACTGGTTTCAGTGCCTCAACTATTGGAATGGAGTAGACTTTTCCCAATGTGATCAGTTGTTTTATTCTTCAAAAACATGGGTGGGGATCTTTGGGTGGTATTTCACAAAACCCCTAAAATCCGCTGGCAACTTAAATGCAGATTCCCCCCAACATGGTTTTGTTCTGCTTCCTGTGTTCCCACCTCCCACACTCTGATTCTATTGCTTCTGTCTGCGGTGAGGGGAGAGAGAAAAAAATGCAGGCTGACCTCCACCTGCTGTGGGCAGCAGCTAATTGTTCCAGCCCGTTTGGATTCCTGTCTGTTAAAAGGGGGGGACCCAACAAAAACAAACAAAAAGCGGAGGAGGGCCAGGCATGCAATGCATTAAAACAGCAACAAGGAACAGCAACAAGGATTTTACTTCCTCCAGACCAGGTACTTGTAAAATGTGCTGGGGCGCGCTTAAGTGGGCGTGGTTGTACTATATGTTTTTTAAAGTCCACTGCTGGTGGGAAAACAATTTTATGCTCCACATCTGTGAGCATTTTGCAGCGGATTTTAGGGGTCTTGTGAAAGCTGATGTTTTGGACAGTAAGAACACCTACCCCGGCAATCTTCCTCCCTATGATTTTTATTTAACAAAGTGCAAAAAATCAGTTCTTAAAAAGATAAAGTTTAAAATGTATATAAAATAGAAATGACTCCAACGGACTACAGAAGACAATTATGTTTCCTCAGCATGTGTGTATGTGTTTACATGTTATGGAGAACTTTGGAAAACTGTCCCTTCCCTCTAATGCCCTGCAACAACTCAGTTGCTTTACAATGAACCATAAAAGGAGAGCTGGGAATTGGCAAAGTGTGGGGCCAAACTGCATCCGATTAAGGGATCAGGGTGGACACAGGTACTGAAACAACCCGCAGCCTCTGTCTGATTTCCTAATTCAAACAGAAGTCTAAAACAGAGTGTGAATCTAGCCACAGGGAAGCTGAACTCTTCCGATTCAATTTGCCAGTGTAGTTTTGCAAGACAGGTTCAAATTATTTGTTACCTGTAGAAGTGCTTTAACTTCTGGAAAAATAGGTTTCTATGTATTTCGTAGTTCTGTACTCAAGGGAATCACTTTCTTCACTTGAGAAAATTCCCAGCTTTGCAAAGGGTACAGGATCCCTTGCCTCCTGTATATCTGGTCATTCTGCTTTCTTCATGATTAGACATTGAAACTGATATGCAAAATGCATTCTGTAGGGCCTGGATGAAAGAGCATCTGCCTGTATTTTGTTGAAAATAAAAATCCCTGTAATGCACATGTGGGAACTGGTAATGTGCCAGATACAGCTGGACTACGACTACTGTCACCATCTACATATAGGGGGGGATAATGGGTATTGTAAACCAATGCTTCTAGAAGTTGCTTTGATTGGGAGAGCCTGAAGGGGCCAATTAGTGCATATTTCTAATACCACAACTTGCTGTTGGGATTTAGGCCTCTGGAACCCCAAATTGTTCTGTCTCTTATCTACCAAGAATAAGCCCAGAAGTGTCAGTTCCTGTGTATGGATTACCTCACAGAAATTACTTTCTTGGACTGCACGCCTAGAATTGTTGAAAATAAAACTTGGGGAAATGGTTTCAAAGTACAAGAAAAAGATTCCATTGAACATTAGAAAGAACTTCCTGATGGTTAGAGCTGTCTGGCAGTGGAATGTGCTGCCACGGAGGGTGGTGGAGTCTCCTTCTTTGGAGGTTTTTAAGCAGAGGCTGGATGACCATCTGTTGGAAATACTGTGATGGGGGTTCCTGCATGGCAGGGGGTTGGACTGGATGGTCCTTGAGGTCTCTTCCAACTCGATGATTCTATGATTGTATGACTCTTCCATCCATGGTGTTTGAATGGTAATTTTTGCCAACCTCGGGCATGAAACTGTCCAGTGTAGTGAGTCAGTGTACCTAATATTCCTGAAAGTCTCTTTATGGAGTTGGAAGCAGGCATAGTGTGTGGTTGGCTCCCCCCCTCCCCCACCTTTGGTAACATTTGCATCCAGCTTGCTCAGGTGGCAGTAAAGCAAATTGGCTTTTATGTCTGTGTGAAAACACTGCCTTTGAAACATCGGTCTCAAAAGAATGATCTTCTTCATTTGGGGTTTGGAGGCGTTTCTTTTTCTTTTTCTGGTTGCCGGTGTTTGTTGCCTCTGTCCCACCAGAGATGGCCCAAAGCTGAAAAAATCTTAAAATAGCTTTCAAGGACAGGAGCACTAAGCTGTGCTTACCTGAGTCGCAGAATCCCTTTTGCTCCTCCACAGAATTTCTTTTAAGGACAGGCACCCTCCCACCTGCTTTTGTCTCTCACAGTTATTGTCCAGGAGCCAAGGAACATTTTCTTCAATTGCCAGTGTATTTCAGACGCTTAATTAGGGCTCAAGGGGGCTTGGTCTGAAAACCTTTTTTTCCTAGTGTCACTACTCATTCAAAGAGAAGAAGAAGAAGAAGA
>JAHTLZ010003399.1:9440712-9466086 GCA_023846285.1 Phrynocephalus versicolor | reverse complement strand
AGCAAGCAAGCAAGCATCAGTGAGTTTCCTTGGCCAAATGGGAATTCAAACCCTGTTTACCAGAGTCCTAGTCCAGCACTCTGTCCACTACACCGCACTAATGAACAACAAAAGCAAGCTGAAGAATAAAAGCAGAGTGATGTTATTAATCACAAGGAGAGCCATGGTGGGTTTTATACTCAGGAAAATATAAACACATGTTCTCAGGTCCTTACAAACATTTTTGCTATTCATTGTAAATATGATAATTGTAAATAATCATGCAGTTTCTGGACTGCTGCCTTTTCCATCAATTTTGGAATCATTTTGTTCGAGATGGTGTTACTTTTAATTCATTCCTTTTTTCCAACCACAGTGGCATAACTAACTTACACTTCATTACTATTGTGCTTGAAGTAGGAATAACTTCACTCATTTTGTGAAGTGTATTATGTTCTTATGTTCTTATTGATTTTAGTCATCTTTATTTATTTATTTATTTACAAGATTTTTTTAACCGCCCCACTACCTCTCTGGGCAGCATACAACAAGTATTAAAAACTATAAAGCAATAAAAATATTAAAACTATAAAATAAAATACAGTTAAAACAACATACAGTACAAATTATAAATTATAAAACCCTGCTGCTCATGTGTCCAACCAAATAATCTAATTAAAATGCTGGCCAAACAGGAAAGTCTTTGCCTAGCGCTGAAAAGCCAAAAGTGTTGGTGCCAGGCGGACCTCCATAGGGAGGGCGTTCCAGACTTGGGGGGGGGGCAACCGCCGAGAAGGCCTTGCTTTGACATGCCACCCCCCTTATCTCTTTGAGGGATGTCACCTTTAGCAGGGCCTCCTGGCCTGATCTTAAGAGTATGGGCAGGCTCATATGGAAGAAGTTTACATGGCATTGCTTGATGGAGTATTTTGAACCACAGGCCAACTTTCTGTGGCTTTTTAATTCTGTTTTCTGGAAGTAGCTAAAATTGCCTCTTTTTAATGCCACAAAGGTACAGAGTTGCTTTTTACAATGCTAACAAAAACAGTAGCTAACAAGGGTGAGAGGTGGCACCAATGGAGTACAACTATAATTAATTCTGTTAATGGAACATTCCAAGCTCAGCGATTCCAGGTACAATTGGGCACTGTGAATTTATTTCATGTGTGATGGAATCCAAGACTTTCTTCAGTAATATCTGATGGCAAATGGCAGGGCAGTCTTTTCATTACTGCTTTACTGAACCCTAGGCGTAATCCTAAACCTGGGAGTGTCACTGAGGATAACAGAGCTTATCTATGAGTCAAAGTACATAGGCTTGCACAATAAATGAGTTAAAATATAACATCTGTAGGCATATTTATGCTTACAGGCTCAGAATTATATTGTATACAGGGGACAATCAATTAATTGTTTAAGAATGATTATGGCAATTTGTTTTTTCCCCTGTTAACCCGTCCAACCACTGGGTGCCACTATTGGTTTGCCAGGTTAATTGAACAGTAGAAATTGTGCAGCCTGACCAATTAGAAGGGAAGATGGGGGAGGGAGGAAAGCGCCCTGCATGTGAAGTCTATGCGGGTGCATATGTACTCATCAGGAAGTCCCATTCCTTTCAATGCTATTTTCTCCAGATAATGTTCTTGGAATCAAAATTTATTTACCAGTTTCAGTCACAGGTGACAATTGTTTTGAAACATGTACTGTAGCCTCCTTCTCATTTGCTGTTATGCCCCATCATGCCACAACTGGCTTTAGCCATCTTCAGGTTTGGGTTTCAAGGTATGAAGGTTTCCATGGTGGGACACAAATTTGAACCCACATCTCAGTCCTTGGAGTCCACCACTCTGCCCATTGCACCGCTCTTTCTTTTCTCCTTTAAATTAATAACAATCATCACGTGCCATTTAGTCAGTTCTGAATTATTGGCAACCCTTTTGGGGGGGTTCTTTAGGTAGAGAATATACAGAAATGGTTTATCATTCCCTTCTTCAAAGGTGTCCTGGGGCTGTGCAGCTTGCCCAAGGCCACACAGGCTGGCTCCCCCCCCCCCCCACCGGAGATACAGTGGGGAAATCAAAATCCCAGCCTCTGGCTCCACAGCCAGATATCCAAGCCACTGAGTTATCCAGCCGGCTCTCCTTTTTAAATTAGTTTCCCTTTAAAATAATTACCTGCTGTCAAGTCATTTCTGGTTTTCTAGATACGCCTTACTGATACCTCAAGCAATGATGCAGGATGTCAAACTGGCAAGGTGTTGGAGCGGGTGGTGGCCGGGCAACTCCAGGCGCTGCTGGATGAAACAGATTTTCTGGATCCATTTCAATCTGGGTCAGGCCGGGTTTTGGCACCGAGACTGCCTTGTTCGCCCCGTATGATGACCTCTGCCGGGAGAGAGAGAGGGGGAGTGTTGATACTCCTGGACCTGTTGATACTCCTGGACCTCTCAGCGGCTTTCGACACCATCGACCATGGTGTCCTTCTGGATAGGCTAGCCAGGTTGGGGGTTGGAGGCACTGCTTTGCTGTGGTTCTGCTCCTTCCTGGCTGACTGTGTCCAGAAGGTGGTGCTGGGGGACAGTTGCTCTGCCCCGTGGCATTTATGTCATAGGGTTCCTCAGGGCTCTATACTGTCTCCCATGCTGTTCAACATCTACATGGAACCGCTGGGAGAGGTCATCAGGAGGTTTGGGCTGAGGAGTCAGCAATATGCTGGTGATACTCAGCTCTACCTCTCATTCTCCACCAATCCAAGTGAGGCGGTTTCTGTGCTGATCTCGTGTCTGGGCCAGATAATGGACTGGATGAGGGTTAATAAATTGTAACTCAATCCAGACAAGACGAAAGTACTGTTAATGGGTGCTTCGGTGGACAGGTTAGAGGGCCATCTTCCTGTCTTGGATGGGGTTGCACTCCCCCTGAGGGACAGGATCCGCAGCTTAGGGGTGCTGCTGGACCCCAGTATAACTCTGGAAGCCCAGGCGGACATGGTGGCCAGGGGTGCCTTTCTTCAGATGCGGAAAATATACCAGCTCCGCCCTTACCTGGACGAGCAGAGCCTCATGACAGTTACGCATACACTGGTAACATCCCGTATTGATTACTGCAATGCACTTTACATGGGGCTGCCTTTGAAGACGGTTCGGCGATTGCAACTGGTTCAGAATCATGCGGCGCGGCTGGTAAGTGGTGGGGCCACCAGGGATCACATCACGGCAATTCTGTATAACCTTCATTGTTACCAGTTGCTGCTCGAGCCCAATTCAAAGTGCTTGTTTTGACATATAAAGCCCAAAATGGCTTAGGACTTAGATATCTGAAGGACCGCCTCCTTCCATACGAACCTACCTGGCAATTAAGATTGAGCCAGGGGGCCCTCTTGAAAGAGCCATCCCTCAAGGAGGTAAGAGGGATGGCTTGTAGACATAGGACGTTCTCAGCAGCTGCCCCAAGCTATGGAATGCCCTCCCAAGTGAGAGCTGCCTGGCCCCAACATTGATGACATTTCCGCGCTGGGTAAAAACCTTCCTGTTCCAGAATTTTTTTTCTTTCTTTTTAAATTATTTATTTATTTCATATCATCGCGGTCAGGGCCGGCGCTAGGGTTTTTTGCGCCCTAGGCGAGGGACAGGGGGTGGGACGGGGCAGGGGGTGCTGGGGACGTAGGCAGGTGGGATGGGGTGGCGGCAGGGGATGGGGTGGTGGGGGCAGTGGCGGCGGGGAGGCGGGGCAGCAGGGGGTGGCAGATGGTGGGGGACGGCGTGGGGGGTGGATGGCGACGGGCACAGGGGGTGGCGGATGGCGACGGGCCACGGGGGGATGGACGGCGGTGGCCAGCGGCGGGGGGGTCAGCAGGCTGGCCAGCGCCCCCTCTCCATTTTGGTGCCCTAGGCAACTGCCTAGTTCACCTTAATGGATGTGCCGGCCCTGATCACGGTCCCTACATAGGATGGGGGATGGGTAGGGTGGGAATTCTAAGGATAAAAGCAGGAAAGTTCAAGTGGTATACAGTAACCCCCCGCCGATCTCGGGGGTTAGGGACCCACCCCACCCGCAATCCATGAAAATCCACGATATACAGAAGCGGGGGGGGGGGCTGGGGGCGGCCGATCGCGCGCCTGGCTGAGAAGTCTTGGGGTGGCGCGTGCCGGCAGCGGCAGGGGTATCTGACCTCCCGCCGCCACCTGCCCACACCGCCCGAGACTTCTTATCCGGGCCGTCTCCAATGAAATGCATTGCCAATGCATTTCAATGGAGAAAATTTTCCCCACTAGAAAACATTGGCTCACTGCTTTCCAATGGGGAAAATTTTCTCCATTGAAATCCATTAACGATGCATTTCATTGGAGATTGCAGCCCCCCCCCGCCGCCCCCTGCACGGCCCCGAGACTTCTCGGAGAGGCCCGGGGGCGGCGGCTCGGAGCAACCCCATTGCCCCCTGCCGCCCTCCCCTGCAGCCTCCTGATGCTTCTTGGAGGGGTCGGGGGGCAGGGAGCGACCCGATCGCTCCCCGCCCCCCCGCGGCTCTGAGGCTTCTTGGGGGGGCAGGAGGGCAGGGAGCGACCCGATCGCCCCCCCCCGCTGCCCTGCCCTCGCGGTGCAGGTACTGCAGTCCCGCGATGTAGTGGGACTGCAGTACATGAACTGCGAAATGGTGGGGGGGGGGTGACTGTATTTACAATATTTTTCTATATATGAATGCACAGACTATATTTTAATTTCCCAATAATGTTGGAGTCTCTCTTTTTTTTAGCTATTTAGTTCTTTTTCATAAAAGGTATATATTGGTTTCCAGCAGTCTCTTGCCTTCTGTTCCAGAAGTTTTTTAATTGATACAACATAGACTGTTTGTCCTCTGATGGCAATTTTAATGTAATGATTTTAGTGTAAGGTTTTTATTATTGTTTTAATGATTTATTGATATTTAATATTTTAACTGTTTTAATTCTTTATTGTAAGCTGCCCAGAGACCTTTGGGTAGTGGGTGGCAAATAAGTTGTAAAAATAAATAAATAAATAAATAAATAAATAAATAAATAAATAAATAAATAAGGAGTCATTTTTCTAGGAACTGAATGTTTATACAGCATCCTGTTTTTGCAGCTGACTAAATCCTATCACTAAATGTGCCCCATGGTGTGGTTTCTTGCCTCTTTCTCTTTTACTGATCACAAGCAGTGGGCATGAATCATTCCTCCTAATCTGTTTAATGCATTTCAACCAGATCATTCTTTCTCCCTAACTCTCTGAAAACATCAACTGCTTTCCTTTTCCATCCATGTGTTCCTCCCATCTTTCCTACTCCCTGGGAGAGAAGGAGCAAGACCTCTTGGGGGGAATGGAGTCAAAACTGAATCTTCTTTCACAATGACAGTCAATGATAAATGAATGAAAGGAAACCCCTCTGCACATTATTTTTGGAAAGAGCAGGAACACAAAAACGTGCTGAATGGCGGATCCCATGAGTCCTTGGCTACAGAGCCAGTGAGAGGGGGCGATGGGTGTTGAGTCTAGTATCTAAAAAGCTCCCAGTAGGCTACCCTAGAGTGAGGAGATTACTTAATAGACTGCAATAGTAGGGAATCCTACCCTATTAGAATGGATTAAGAAAGGTGAAGAAGATTCTGCAGTTGCAAGATGTATCTTCCATATTAAGCATTCCCAAAGAGAAACACCTCTCCTCAAATAGAGAGGCCCATAACTAGGTTACACTGATAAGAATCAGATTCCACTAGGTATGCATAGGACTGCAGCTTTAATTAAAAATTTGATTTAAGATTCAAACTTTTAGGGAAAAAAATCTCATCTCTAGAGGCCTTTAAAATATAAGTCCAAAAATGCAACTCTACCTCCTTACAAGACTAATCAGAAAGGTTTAAGAATCATGCTTAAAAAGCCTTCCTGATCTATCTTGCAGGGAGGTAGATTGTGTGCAGGGGGGAAAAGTCTAGATTGAATCGCTGCATAATAGAAATCTAGGGCGTTTGGAAAAGGGGCTGCTCTGGGTTATAACTATCAGACTTTCTCAGTTTAAGAATTCCCTGGGAATCATAATAATCCCCAAAAGTAACTTCTCCATGTTCTAGGAATACAGCAGACAGGCCTTTTCATGGCATTCAGAGAACGTGCTGGAGAGCTCCCCACCTCCACCCCCACCCCGTGGAATCTTGTGCATTTTATGGAAATCTTAAAATTGCAGGAATGACTGGCAATGAATAAGGAAGGAATAATTACCTTTTTCAAGAGGTGCATGCTTTCCCTGCCTTCTGTATTAAAAAAATATCGGTACGAATATTTCAGAGAAGTAAGAAGGATTCAGATCCGTTGCAATTTAGAACACAAGCCAACTACTAGGCCAGCAAACTTTTAATTTAAAAGGTCAAAACTGTGAACAGCAGCTGAAAAGAAGGAAATGGTTACTTGAATCTCAGCCTGGAATAGTGTTACCCGGAGAGCAGCTGAAACATAACCTGTCTTCTCTGTTACCTCAACGTCATCTAAAACTTCTTCCTGCCCTTCCTTCCTCAGGCACAACATGCCAGACATTTATGAAGAAACAAGCAACTTAGCTCATACAGCACCTAGCAGAGCTGACCTGAAGCCTGAGGGAAGCACATAAGACACTGGAATAAAACGCTGGAGGAAGGCTGGAGTAGCATCCTTGGAGGAACCTCCTCTGCCCCATATGTTCTTCTCTCCTGTTTGTGTGTTTAATTAATCAAATAATTTCTAACGTACCTTATTTTGGCATTGCTCAGTGCAGGGTCACAACAATTAAGATCACATTAAAAGCACCTAGAACAGTGGTGGCAAACCTTTTAGAGACCGAGTGCCCAAACTGTGATTCAAAACCCACTAATTTTTCACAAAGTGCCAATACAGCCATGTAACCTGAATACAGGTGGCTGTGAAGGGGGGATGTCGGGTGCCCACAGAAGGGGCTCCGAGTGCCAACTTTGGCACCCATGCCAGAGGTTCGCCATCGCTGACCTAGAACAATCCAAACATTTTGAGCAATCTGTAATCATTAAACATAATTGAAACCAGACAACTGAAGGACTGGAAATACCATGACCTCCTCGGATGTCAAATGGTCTAGTGAGCAGCCATGTTTACACGTGGAGTCAAAAAGGCAATGGTGGTGTTCATTAGGTCTCCAATGCAAAGGGATTCTACCATTGGAGTGTTAACTCTAGATAATCCACCCCTATGTAGATGAGATGCCAAAATGCCCTAAGCACATCTGATCTCGCCTGATTTCGGAAGCTAAGCAGGATCGGCCCTGGTTTGTGCTCGGATGGGAGACCACTAGGGAATGCCAGGTACTGAAGGCGCCTGAAGTAGGAACTGGCAAACCACTCCAGTATTCCTGCCAAGAAAACTCCATGGACATGGGATCACGAAGAGTCAGTCACAAACACACACACACACACACACACACACACACACACACACACACACACACACACACACACACACACACACACACACACACACGTCTCCATGTAGTGGAGTGCTCTCAGTTCTGGGACATAGAGGAAGGACCCAAGAGTCTTTGGCAATCCTTGCTACATAGCACCTGCTGCATGAAACCTGGCAGTGGCTCTAGATACCTCCATGCCAAGTGACTGGAAATTACACTGGGTGCTTAATTTTCAGAAAGACAGAAGTGTTAGTCTGTTCCAGGGAAAACCCAGAAGCAAAGCTAAAACTCCTGTGGCACCTTTAAGGGTAACACATTTATTTCAGTGCGAGTTTTTGTGGATTGAGATTCTCAGTATGTGCCTGAAGGAGAAGACTACAGTCCAGGGAAGCCTCCCTATACTGAAATCATGGTACATGTCTTCATGGTCTTGGTTTTGTCTTTTCATGCTCATCTTAGCAAGGAGTTTATCAACCAGACCAGATAAACTTTGTTTGTGAATCAGATGCTGTTGACTTATAGTTATAAGTCCAATACCGACCAACAAAGCCGATGGTGGTGGTGGTGGGATAATAGGCCCTGAAATCAAGAAATATCTGGAAACTCACAATTGGCCAGCTGTGCAAAAAAAAAATGTAAAAATAAAATAAAAGCATTCTGCCTCACACCTGCTTCACTCTGCAATCAAGGCAAAAAACATAGTAGGAATTACACTCTGTCCTAGTTCTTTACCTTCCAGAGGAAGCAAAAGATGGGTGGATTTGTCTTCTCTCACATATCTTATGCACATGGTGGTTGGTCCTAAGATTTAAAGCGTGGAAGTCCTTGGAGGCCTGACTTTGCAAAGGTGGGAAAATGGGCTCAGTCACCTTCCTGTGGTAAGATTAACATGTTTTCAGCTCTGAATAAGGGTGATCTCTAACTCTGTTTCTGGCTTGCAAGTAACCAAGAAGGACAGCCTCTGGCCATGTTTTCAGACAGCAGAGCCAATGGCACCTCCAACTCCCTTTTCATCTGATCTATCGAGTTTGAATGGAACCAGATGCGACTGTAGGCAGATGGCACAGAGAGAGAGAGAGAGAGAGAGAGAGAGAGAGAGAGAGAGAGAGAGAGAGAGAGAGAGAGATCTGTCTCTCTCTGTGTGTGTTCCACAAAATTGAAATTGTTAGTTAGGCTGGAACATGTTTGGAGAAGGGAGACTGGCTTTGAAAACCACAATTTTCAGTCAGGAAGAGGCTACCCAGTGAGTGGGTAGTGAACGTTTTAACTGGGCAGATTATGGGTGAACCCCATTGCCTAGATTTGCACAACATCCCCACAAAGACTGCTGGCTAAAAGCAAGTCTCCCTGCTCAAGAATAGGGAAGAATTAAGCAAGCTGGCTGAAAGGAAATCCCTTTTTGTGATTCAGGGAGGCCCCCTGAGAAAATGATAGAACTACAAAGTAGATGCAGAAAGTAGATGAAGAAAAGAATATATCAATCAGAGGTACAATTTTTTTTTTACATTGGGATGCACTTATAGGCAGTAGCCCCATTGATATGGAGATCCAGCAAGGCGATTGACATGAATGTTATTCACTTTTGTTGCAATGAAGTACCTGTTAACATTTGAAAGCTAGGTGGGTGTGCTTTGGTGAGTAGATTAACTCCCATCTTGGGGGAAGGGGGGTTTGATTTTTCTCTCTCTCACATCATTCATATAAGGTGTAAAGAAGGGGTAGAAGAATGGGTATGTGTGATATGGGGGATTGGGAAAGGTGGTAGTGTGGAGAGAGAGCTAAATTTAGATATTGCTTATGCTTATATTTAAGTTATAAGGGGAACATATTTATTCCCAGGCTATAATCACATAGACTAGGAATTTACAGGAAACCCCCTCCCCCACACACTGATGGGTACCTACTGTTGCCCCCCCTTTACAACACAAATTAGGAGTCATTACCAGGACTCTAAACTATAAAGGAGGAGCATCCCCACATCCACATAAGGCAAGAGGAAGGAAGATAGGCATCTGAAGACAGCAGTTGAGGTCTGAAGATATTAGAAGTGGAGCTTCAACAAGGCAGTGTCCCATCCCAGAAGAACAATGGATCAGCCTGAGCTCCAGAGCACTCTAAGGTAGGGAACACTCTAAGGTAGAGACCTAGACCCGTTCACCCAAAAGACCTGACACCAAAACACAACAGTAGCAATATTGTATATGTGGCCCAATGTAGTGAAGAGTGTGCAGAGCTCTGCATTGGAGAAACCAAACAGCCACTAAACATTAGGATGGCCCAATACAGGAGAGGAAGCAGCTCAGGACAAGAATCAGCAGTGTACCTTCATTTGAAGGACAAAGGACACTGATTTAAAGACACATATTAGACAGAGAAGATAGGTGGTTTGAGAGAGGGGTCAGGGAAGCCATTCATGTGTGTACTGAAAATACCTCTCCCAACAGGGGTGGGGGACTTAGACACATTTTTGCAATCTTAGCAGACTAGATTATTGAAAAGGTCGGCTGCAAAGTCGGCAGCTCAACGGTTTGAATCCAGCTCCTGCCAACCTAGCAGTTTGAAAGCATGTTAATACAAGTAGATGAATAGGATTAGATACAACCGTAAAAAGCGGGAAGGTAAACAGTGTTCTATGCAGCCATGCTGGCCACATGGCCACGGACTTGCACAACACTGGCTGTTTGGCTTGAAAATGGAGATGAGCATTGCCCCTAGAGTTGGACTCAACTAGCACACATGTGCAGAGGGAACCTTTACCTTTACCTGTTTTTTAAATTTCCCACTTTTCATGCTGCCCTTTCATTGATCCCCTGGCAAATCAAAACCAAATCACATCTCCACCACGAAGGCCATTGCTAAGGACACATAATTAATGGATGTTGGGAAGAATTGCAAAGATGTGACTTTCACACACACCAGGCCATTGCCCATTTAACAAGCCTATGCCAACCATTGTGTACTTAACAACCCTATTCAGACCAGGATGGGCTAGAACTCCTATACATAGGAGGCCTCCCACCAACTTTCCTCAGACTGAAGAAGCTACTTGGATGAGTAGTGAAACATTTTGATCCCACAAGAAAAGAAGTCCAGTTGCCATGACTCAACTCCCAGGTAACCTCACCTGGATGACTGAGAATCTCCACAGACATCTGCTTTAAGTGACAATGACCTGCCTCACTTTGCTAAGACAGGTCTTCCAGAGCTCTCAACCCCGGCTACCTCCTGCAAACTGAGAGTATCCATTGGCAGCAACCCCTGGCATTGTAGTTATTATCTGGATTTTCAAACTCTCTGCTTCTTTGAATCAATATTTTCTCATTTTGAAATGAAAATATTTTAACCCCCAGTTGCTTGTTTCATTCATACAATTTGTCATTTACTATCATGATTGTTATTTTCCAATATCATTGAATTAAGTTTTTCTGTTCAATAAAATTCCCTGTCCTGACGAGGGCTGTTGTGCTTATGTGCCATCAGGTTGCCACTGACTTATTTTGATCCCAAGAGTGAGCAAGCTCCAAAATGTTCAGCCCTCAACAGCCATGCTCAGTTTATGCAAACTCAAAGCTGTGGTTTCCTTTTTGGAGTCAGTCCACCTCATATTTGGTCTTCCTCCTTTCCTGCTGCCTTTAACTTTTCCTAGCATTGCTGTCTTTTCCAGAGAGTCTTGCCTTTTCAAAGTTCGACAGCATCTGTTTCATCATTTTCGCTTTTAGAGAGAGTTCAGGATTTATTTGAAACAGGACACAATTATTTTATCATTCTGGTGGTCTAGAGTATTGGTATAGCTCTCCCCCAGCACCATATTTCAAATAAAGCAAAGCAAAAGCAAAGTGTTCTGCTTATAGACCGCCCCATACCACTTCAAGTAGTCTCTGGGAGCTTTACAGTTTAATTACAGTATGCAGGCTACACACTGCCCCCCCCCCCGCAAGCTGGGTACTCGTTTTACCAACCTTGGAAGGATGAAAGGCTGAGTCAACCGTTAGTCTGCTACCGGGGATTGAACCCCAGGTCGTGAGCACAGTTTTACCTGCAGTACAGGCATTTAACCATTGCACCACAGGGCTCCTGATAAGGATTTCCCCAATCAGTTTTCACACCCTTTATGTAGTAACTGACTATACCATTGTATGGATGGTCTTGGCCTTAGTCTCTAGTATAAAGAGGTTGCTTACCTTTAACTCTGGTTCTTCAAATGGTCATTCTGTGATTGCACACATTGGGTTTGTTCGTTTCCGCCGCTGTAGTACTTCTCGTGCTCCCTCACCGCTTCTGGATTCTCTTTTTAAAGAAACCCTTTAGAAGGGCCCCCCTTAACTCCTTCATTCAGGGAGATCTACGGGAAGAGGGGGAATAAGAGGGAAGAGAGTTGGTCATGACTGTAATGATACAACAACAACAAACAGGATGCATGTTAGGATTTCTTATTCTCCCCCCCCCCCTCCCCAACATTTGTTCTTCCTTTTTGTCTTCCTTTAACAAGTTCTGAGTCCCAAATCCTGCCACCTTCTGGCATCTGAAGGATCATATTGAAACCTTTTATTGGCACCAGACAAGCAAACGTTAATATAAATAGTTAATACATATGCTTAAAAGATATATATGTGCCCAGTTAAATTAAAGCTAAAACTGCAGGTGGTATAATGAGGTGATATAACAACTCACAAAATGGCAAAACAATGAGCTTTACATGGTATTTGATCATCCTCCATAGAGTCTAACCCCCTATGGGTAAACACCTTCATCCTTAGGGTGCAGAACAAAGAACCCAGTTGGGAACTGTGACCTGCACCTCTGTATCAAAAAAATAATAATGTATATAGCTCAATTTTTTTCTGGTATAAACTTTGTTCTCACCTAGCAATAAATAATGCAAGGTCGCCTCTTCTGAGCTGCCTGAGAATCTTACGAGTAATGGCTCCAAATGAGAGACACAGATATCCCTGTAGATAGTATAGTGGAGCAACATATGCGGCGGGGATGCTAAAAGGCCCCATCTGAAGGCTATCTGAGTCTTCTCAGCACTTCCTAAGTTGACTTTTTGAGTTAGAATTTTCTTTTATTTCATACTGGAGCACAGGTATTTCAATATCTAGTTGTTTACTTCATTGACTTACAATTTTTGCCCTTTACAACTTCTGCTGTTCCTCAGTGCAGTTATTCCTTGTATGTATTTCAGTTCAGGTTTGCTCAGAAACTGCTTTTTAATTGCTCATTGTAGACATGAAGTCCTTGAGACCATCAGTCTAACAGGATGTGTATATGGGCATTTGTCTGCTGTGGGGATGGGATGGTTTTCTCTTTTTACCAGTGATCACACAACAGAGTTCCAGTGTGAACTAGCTCATCCCCTGAAAGTTTCAGCCTGTACCTTTCTGGATCCCTGTTCGCAACTACTCTGTTTGAATGTACACCTAAGATCACTCCATTTTGGTTTGTTTCCAACATGTGCAGTCAATGGGATTGAACCAAAGTGGAACTTGCTGCTTTAAATTTCCCTTCCACTTTCAGTTTCCTAGTATAGGTTTTCTAATATAGGTCTCCTAATATAGGTTTAAGCTGACAGCTTAGTCCCTTTGAGATATTGGGAAATTGAAAACATCCTCTGCTCCTCCATGCAGGGCTGGCACGTCCATTAAGGCAAACTAGGCAGTTGCCTAGGGCGCCAAAATGGAGAGAGGGTGTGGCCAGCCTGCTGCCCCCTGCCGCCCCTCCACTGCTGGCCACCGCCGTTGTACCCCCACCGCCCGCCAGCTGCCTGTCGCCGTCCACCCGCCGCCCCCCACGCCCATCGCTGCCCACCCCTCCTGTGCCCGTCGCTGTCCCCCCCCACACCCACCGCCACCCCTGCCATCCGCCGCCCTGCCCCCTGTCGCCGCCCTCCCCCCTGCTCCTCCCCCCGCCCCTGCCCCCCCCACCGTCCTCCACCTGCCTAGGGCACAAAAAAACCTAGCACCGGCCCTGCCTCCATGAACTACAAAGTAGATGCAGAAAGGGGAAAGAAGTCATTTTAAAAGAAGCCTATTAGGGCAGTACTCAAGTGCTTTGCCTTTGGGGGGCAAAAAAAAGTTAAAAGGGAAGTTTCCTCCCAAGAAAAGGGACAGGAGGGGGCAAGATGGGGGATTTTTTGTTTGCTTGTTGTCCTTGCTTTCTTAAGGAAGGCGAGCCAAACAGGGATGCTTCTTCAGGCATGTGTGTCACGTGGATGCAAGAATCCCATCAAATTAGACCTCTGCCCAGCCTTTAGTGACCCTACTCTGCATTAACTGAGCCATGAAATAAAATTTTAAGTGTTTTATATTTAAATGTTTTTATTGTTTTAATTGACATTTGAATGCTTTGTTGTAATTGTTCATTTCTATTGTAAGCTGCCCAGAGACCTTTGGGTAGTGGACGGCATATAAATTGTATAAATAAATAAATAAATCTAGCCAAGCCCTTAAATGCATTTAATACCAAGCTTCAAAGACCACTTGCCCAGGTCCAGTGCAGCTCCTTAAAATTTCATATCCCCCCCCCCGTGAATCCCTCCAAATTGAAAAAAAAAGAGTACCTTTGCCCCTAAAATAAAAATATGCATTATCCCCCCCAGTGGTTATTCTAGGTCTTAAAAGAATTTAAAAACTGGGCTGTTCTGCTTCTAAAAAGGGCAGTTTAAAGCCTAAAACGAGCGTTCGAGTGGGGTGTCTAATGGGAACGGAGACCTCTGAGGCCTCTCTCTGCTGGGGGAGGCCAAAAGGATTTCAAGGGCAGGGTGGTCAGACAGACTATGCTGCTTTCCGAATTCAGAGAGCCTCTTGGAAGTTTCCACACCCGGTCTAACAGGCTGATGTCCTCAGCACAGGTATGTGCTCATGCATGTAACTCGGCAGCATACCTAGTAACAAAGAACAGCAGAATACTAGGGAAATAATTAGTAGAAAGAAGAAAATGGGGTGTGTGTGTGGAAATAGGGTAAGAAATAAAAGGCACTAACATGATGTGGCATATCTTTTCTGTATGGACAATGCTTCTCGTCAGCACCTAGTAGGCCATAAGACAAACCCTCACAATTCTGAGGTGCTGAGTGTAAGGAGAAGGACAGGCAATTAGTTGGCACAGGACTGGATCACTGGGAGCACCTGTACAATTAGTGTCACGTTGGTGCAAGAGAATATAAATATGTTAAGTACGTTTGGGCCAATATAATAAAAGGTAATTTCATATGTGAGGTTTAAATTGGTTTATGTTTAAATGAGTCCCTGATGCAAATGTGAAAGCTCCCTTGGATAGAAAAGTACCCTTTCATTTCTTTTTTTCACATTCACAACATTCAAAAAGATGGCGTCAGAGAGGCCAGGGCCAGCATTATGCTTAGGCAAAATAATGTAGCCACCTCCTGGGGCATATCTGCAGCTTCATTCAACAGCAGGCCATTGTGACGTTAAAAAACCCCCCAAACACTATTGTATTATGCTGCAACCATCATAATTATTATCACCTTAGAACGACAAGGCTGGAAGGGACCATGTACCTTGATGAGTCCTCCCTGAGAACAGTCGTGCAGGCCCTGGTGATCTCCAGGATCGACTATTGCAATGCCCTCTACGTGGGGTTGCCCTTGACCCTGGTCCAGAGGTTACAGCGGGTCTAAAATGCGGTGGCCAGGCTGGTGGTGGGTGCTGGTAGATACGAGCGCATCACCCCAGTCCTGGTCCGCCTGCATTGGCTACCCGTTGTCTTCCGGATCAGGTTCAAGGTCCTGGTTTTGATTTTCAAAGCCCTCCACGGCTTGGGACCAGAGTACCTGGCGGAGCGCATCTCCCAGAGGGCATCCGGTTCCAGACCCACGAGATCGTCGCAGGCGCGCTCATTGAGAGTGGCCACACCCAGAGAGGCGCGGAAAACGCTCACGCGGAACCGCGCCTTCTCTGTGGTGGGGCCCTCTCTCTGGAACCATCTTCCTTCTGAGCTGCGCCTGCTGGAGTCCCTGCCTGCTTTTAAGAGGGCCTTGAAGACCTACCTCTTCAAAGAAGCCTTTGGTGACCTTATTAGTTAGTGGTTTTTTCCCCTCCCTGCCCCCTATTTTCTACCGCCATCTTGCTCTCCGCTGTATTTGTGTGGAGATTTTGCTTTTTATCTTTTTATTATTGTTCGCCACCCAGAGTTCCCGTTTAGGGAAGATGGAGTGGGTTATAAGTCCTTAAATAAATAAATAAATAAATATATAAATGTAGGTAGATAATCAAGTCCAGACCCCTATCAAGGGGGCACACAGGGGAAATCCAGCTCAGCCTTTGACTCCACATGCTGAGATCTAAACCACTGAGCATCCCAAGAGTTGTGTTGGATTAATTTTTATTGCTGCTTTGATGGGCGTCAGGTGGAACCTCTGCCTTCAACTTCAAAACATTTTAGGGGGAACACTGTGAAATGTTCTGTTGTTGGTATTTTGTTATAAGGAATATACAAGAGTGTCTTCAGGAACTGGTCTGGGTTAGGGGGTGGCACAGTGGTATATTGGCACAATTGTGTGCCTGAGGCGTACCACTACAACAAGGTTGTAGAAATTAAAATAATAAATAAACATAGCATTGGGGTGGTAAGATTACTGTCCTTTTCCCCAAGACATCCAGCAATCCGATTTATATTGAGTTAGATGCCCTAAGCACATCTGATCTCACCTGATTTCAGAAGCTAAGCAGGGTCGGCCCTGGTTAGTACTTGGATGGGAGACCACCAGGGAATACCAGGTGCTGTAGGTGCCTGGAGTAGGAACTGGAAAACCACTCCAGTATTCCTGCCAAGAAAACTCCATGGATATGGGGTCACGAAGAGTCAGTCATGACTGTAGCAATGCAACACACACACACACACACACACACACACAGAGAGAGAGAGAGAGAGAGAGAGAGAGACTGTTGGTCCACATAGGTTGGTATTTTCTACATTGGCTGTCAGAGGTTTCACTCCGGGATCTTGGGCAGCACCCTTTTTTGTAGCCTCCCCTGGAGATATCAAAATCGGAGCATGGGACCTTCGGTGTGGAAAGCATCCGTTCTGCCTGTGGCCTCGGCCCCTTGCTGCATCATGGCTGACATTCCACTGCAATTGTCTCTGTGCGCCTAATGCTCGTAAGACAGTTTAAGGCCTTGTGGGAAAGCGAGGTGTACTTTTCAAATAAATAATCAAGCAAGCGTGTCAGCGTCCGGTGCAAGAAGAATAATTTATCAAGCCGTGTTGTGCATTTCCTCCTTCCTTCTTTTATTAAACTCATCCCAACTGCTTTGCTGTACTATGCTTTTCGTATTATAGAGAGGGATTGCTTTGTGAGAAGTCACCGTTTCATTAAGAAAACACACCTTGGGCTGATAATCCATTTTCAGAAGCTGGACAATCGTTTGGTCTCATTAGACCCCTCATAAGCTGAAGCTGTTAGCAACGTATTTCTAGATTACAGTGTTGTAGGCAAGAAAAATTGTGCCGGAGATCATTTAATACCCCTGGGGAGATGACAGGAAGGAATTAATCTTCCACTACTAATTCAACCACTGCTGCTGGATCAAAAATTACCAACCATGGGGGTCTCGGACAGTGGAGGCAGTGCTGGTATGTACAGCACACATAGTTCTTTCCTGTTCCTTTTGGAAAATAAGAAATAGAGATTTAGGATAGGAAAGATTATTTTCAGGATTGTGACTGTAGCATTAATGTCATAAAGGGTTTTTAACCGGGGGCAGGAGAAAGAAAAGGGGCCTTCCACTGGTGTTCTAATGGGGGAACAGGCAAGTTGCTAAACCTGATTGACTGCAGCTACCCACCCAAGGGGACTGACATACTTCTGGCTGCAATTTCTCAGAGTAAAGGGAGTGTCCCCTAGTGTGTATATATGAATCATAAAGTTTTGGCACAGCCAAGATAGGTCTCCAGTACATACAGTGAATTATGGGGATCTTCATAGGGAAGACAGTGTGGAAGAAGTAGAGGAGAAAATGAATATTGCTCCATACTTTACTGAACATTACTAGAAATTGGCCTTTTTGTTGTTCTGTGCCTTCATAGTTCTGCAATCTTTCCCACAAATCCAGCATCATGGAGGTGTGCCTGGGAATGAGCCTTTACCACACACAAAGATATGCCTCTGAAGTTACCCACATGTTGTCCATTGGGCAGGTACACCTCCCCCCCGGCTAGTTTCCGCTCCCAAAGCAACTTCAGGTGTGCCTCACGAGTGTGTGTTATTGGCTTTCGGGGGCGTATGGGGGGTGAAGGGTATATCTGCCCTGGATGCAGAAATATCGGGGTGCCTGGAGGGGGAGGAGGAAGAGGAAGCCCCGCCACCACGCACCAGGTGAGCCGCAAAGCAGGCAGGCAGGCGAGCACAGTGGCTGCGGCACCCTCCTCCTCCTCCTCCTCCTCCTCCAACTCTTCATCGCCACTGCATGCCCCACACCCGCCCCACACCTGCCCCACACCCGCAGGATCCCCCCCTTGCTGGGTGGATGTGATGGGGTTGGGTAGGCCTGGAGGGGTACAGAAACAAGGCACACCAAAACCTTGCTACGTCGCTGTTGGCTCTAAATCAACATGGGACAATATTTGGAAAGACAACAAGCAGTTCGCCTCTGATCAGAATCCTATTTGTGTTTACACTGAGGGCATGTAACTTGCCATGGCTAATTGCAGCTAACTAATGAAGTCCCAGGTCATGCTTCTAGCCTGACACCATGTCAGTTAACTATGTCAAGTTCGACCAGCCTAATGTTGGGTTCTGTTTTCTATGTGTTTTATAAACTACATTGTATTGCTAACTTCTTCATGTTCTAGAAATGCTTTCTTTTCTTCATCATGTACCCAACAATCAACATGTTGCATAAATCAGAATGCGTAAATATGATTACTGTTAAACCATGTTTTTTTAAAAAACATTTTTTTGAAAATTTAACATGTGTTTGTTAGTTAAAGTCACATATCCAACAATCAAAATGTTGCATAAATCAGAATGCATAAATCTGATGACGGTTAAACCATGGGTTTTTTTAAAAAAAAACTTTTTTAAAAAAATTTAACATGTGTTTGTTAGTTAAAGTCACGTACCCAACAATCAACACGTTGCATAAATCAGAATGCATAAATCTGATGACTGTTAAACCATGGGGTTTTTTTATAAACTCTTTTTTTTAAAATTTAACATGTGTTTGTTTGTTAAAGTCAGGTGATTCTGGCATCTAATGCCAAGAAAGGGGCCTCTGAGAATAATCATGCCTAACCCTCCTTATTTTAGTGGATATGTCTAGCATAAGAGAGAGGGAGGTTTCAATATCAGTATTAGCAAGCAGTCATAACTTGGTGGCCTGGATTGAATTAATGGTTATATTCTTGTCCCAACAGATGCCTCTCTCTCTCTCTCTCTCTCTCTCTCTTTTTTTGTTCACTTCCATGACCAACATGTACCTGCAGCCTAGTTGTGGAATGAGCTGTGCTGTGGAATGCAGTTTACGCGTATGAACTTCCAGAGAATGAGGTTGTTTTGAGAAACCGAAAAGGGTACGTCAGATAAAGAATAAGCACATCTACTATGCACTCCAGGGCAAAGACAGCAGAGGCAAGGCTATTTTCAGCTGTGATGTGACACCCAAGGGAGTATAAGGTGGGTTATAAATGTTTTAAATAAATCATAAATCAGGCCTGCCCAACAGGTAGACCAGGGGCTGCCAGTAGCCCCTGAAAGGTTCAAAAGTAGCCCACCAGCCATCAATAAAAAAATGTGAGGGGATAAGTTCTCCACCTCTATCTCCCCCAACCCAAGGACCACCACTGCCCCAGAAAAGCTCTGGGTCTGCCAGTCCACTGTCTCAGCTGAGTGGGGCTGTAAAGTCATAATTGGGCATAATGAAATTCTCAGAGATGCTTTTGGAGTCCCCTGAGACCCCTCCCAAAACATTCCTTGTTGGGCCAGGATAAAATGATTCATTTCCAGGACATTCAAAAGAGCCAAACACACAATTAAGGTCGAATCCCCCTGAATTGGCAGTTCATCCTTACTGTGGTCCTGGCTCATGGGGTGACGGCCACAGATCAACCCCCAGGGACACCCCTTTACTCTCAAAGCTACCTCCATTGCCCCTCTATCTATATGAACCCTGGCTTTTAGCCATAGCCAGCCCCCTCCCGCTTCCCTCTAGGACACTGGCCCAGGTCTCTGGCCCCAGCCAACCTCACCCCCCCTCTCTCTTTTCCTTTCCACCCCTCCTGCCTGCCCTTTCCTGATGATTTCTTTTCATCATGCTCATGGCTTGCCAGGGAATGGTTGTAAGCAATCACTCCTGGGGACCAGGGATTCCCTCACACTAAAAGGACCGTGTTCATGGGTTCACGGTCAGTTGGGGGCTGATTCTTAGCCCCCAACTACCAGCGACCCCCACATCTCTCTCTCTCTCTTTCTCTCTCTCTCTCTCTCTCTCCCCTTTTCCTCCCACTCCTTCTTCCCTGGGTGTGCTTAAACGTGTTCCTGCTCTATCCTATGGCCTCTGTACCTATAATCTGGGGCAAGGGGGTTATGGCACAAGAAGACAGACATCATGGCGATCCCACGAAGCAAGTTACATCTTCTAGAAGCAGGATCCATCTTCCACAAAATTCCTGGCATGTCCACCACAGATGTTCACTGGATTATGCCACAGCCTAGGGGCTCTCCATTATCACATCTCTGCATCCACAAAGGACTGTCCAGCCACCTCTGGATGATCTCATCAGCTTTCCGGCTCCCCATTGACTTCTGTATTGACCTTCCCCAACCTTCTATTGATTTTCCAATTTCCCCAGTTTACCCAGTCCCAAGAACAATACCCTGTTTCCCCTTTTTCATTGTCATACCCTGATGGCCTAATTAAAGGACACTTTGGACTCATCAACACCTGGGCAGGCATCCGATTCCAGCTTACCAGACGCCACCCAGGAATGCCCCTGGCCAGCCTCTGGACCACACCGATTGGAACATCTGAAGAACGGTCCCCTTGCCCACCCCTGGGCGGCGCCACTCGGGGGAGGGAGGAGGGGGAAATAATAAAAATGTGGTTCTCTTTGTGCTGGGAGTTGGACATCTTAGCTTTGTCTTTGACTTGTGTCCACCTGCTGTCTTTATTAGACCTCATAAGCGCAGTATTTTCTCTGGGATCTCTCTCCTGTTGGATTCTTCATTTGGTCTCTGGGGTCCAACGGAACTCAGCAGGATTAGCCTAGCTGAAATTTAATTTTAAACTCATTTTAAACTCAACAGGGCAGTTCAAGGGCCATGGCACAGTCCCCTGCTCTCCCTACTGGCCAGATGATTGGCGTGCCAGTGTCTCATGACCAATTGAGTTGTTGGTGCAGAGAGGAAGAAGGGGAGTGGAGGGGACAGCGAGACGCGGGGGCATGGCCGTGCCCACCTCCTTTGCATGCATGGTCAGCCTTACCATAGGAATACATTGAAATTTGTTCCCTCCAGAAAGAATCAATTGATTTTCAATGTGTTCCTATGGGAAACTGTTGCTCTACTTATAATTTTTTTTTTACTTATGAGCATATGCTCAGAACAGATAAAATTCATAAGTAGAGGTTTTAGTGTAGTAGCCCTCAGGCACTTTCGTCCGGAAAAAGTAGACCTCGGCCTGTTCAAACTTGGACAGCCCTGTCATAAATTAAATAAATGTCTATAGGGTACCTGAAAGTCTAAAATATTTTCTTTTTCTTTTCTTTTTCACTTAGAAACTAACAGATCAGGCAGTACTAATGGTTATGCCAGTTGATTCCAGAAGTTGTGATCCAGAAAAGTAATTTCACCGGGCGCTGGGATTTTACACTTCTTCAATGTGGTATAATGTGAATTGTGCCAAAATTGTATTTTTTAAAGAGTCCTAAACTGATTCCCAGGTGGCCAGGTGAAATGCATTTAGCACTGACCCATATGAAACTGGCAGTGTAACTACAACTGCTGGGTGATGTTTTCAGTGAAGAAAGGGTTGGAGAAAGGTGCCTGAAGACTGCTTTCCAAATGTTTGTAGGTAACCCTGAGAACAACGTTTGCTGCAGCAACATCTCTCTGTAGCCTTTGCAACACAGAACATTTCTATGGAAAGCTCCACTAGACTCACCAGCTGCTGCTACTGCTGCCAGGAAAACCAGTGGCTCTATGACAACTTTCCATGCAACTGGGATGTTCCACCTGGCAAAATACTCAACTACAGGCTACCCTGCAGCACAGAGCAACCACCAGGCAGCAAGTGTCCAAGTGGTATTCTTTGTATCCTCTGCCATTTGTGCTTCATTTTCGGGGCGGGGGCGGGGGGGAGTCTGATATGACAACTGAGCAAATGCAGATTTACATAGGCAGGTTGTGAGATTCCAGAAATGTGAGGTATAGGGGGCAAGGAAGACAAATCAGGAGCTGTGGTTGTCTAGGGGACTATTTCAGAATTTCAAAGTCAATTATTTTGTAACAGCAAACATTCTTGCTCATTAGTTTTTACAGTCCAATGCATTGGATGGTATTGGTCTACCAAAAGTTACACAAACTACGTCAGACTGATCCATTTATGACTATACTACTTCTAAAATGCATGTACAGTAATTTAACCATAGAATCATAGAATTGGAAGAGACCTCAAGGGCCTTCTAGTCCAACCCCCTGCCATGCAAGAACCCCCATCACAGGACTCCCGACAGATGGCCATCCATCCTCTGCTTAAAAACCTCCAAAGAATGAGACTCCACCACCCTCTGTGGCAGCAGATTCCATTGCTGAGCAGCTCTAACTGCCATCAAGTTGATGACTTATGGTAACCCATTCATGATTTTCTAGGTATGTAGTACCTGCAAGCGGTGTGCCACTCTCTTCTTCTGCGGGGTGTCCTGGGACTGTGCAGTTTACCCAAGGCCACACAGGCTGGTATCTCTCTTGGGACACCCAACGGGCAAGTGAGCTCCCCACTTCTGGCTCTTCTGTCAGACGCCTGCCTAACTGAATGAGCTATGCAAATTACACAGTTATTCTTTTGTCTATCTTGCACCTTCCCCTTTGGCAAGTTGGAAAGCTTCTCCATGGAAGGTTTATAGAATACTGGTTTGATAGCTTTGACACCCACCAATCATGAGAGGCACGTGCCAGTCGCTGGGTTTGTCCCTGCTAGGCCAAAGTCAGAAGCGTCTGGTAGTGAGGGAGTGATGCGTGGCCCACCACGTCCTTCACAAGCAGAAGGTCCCCAGTTAAATCCCTCGCGAAAACATTTGGGGCTCTTTAGTCTGGAAAAAAGGTGCCTGATGGGGGGGATATGATTGAGACGTACAGTCACCCCACGCCATTTCGCGGTTCAGGTACTGCGGTCCCGCACGGGGGCGGCGGCGGGGAGCTATCGCATCACTCCCTGCCACCCCCGGCCCCTCTGAAAGGCCTCGGAGCTGCGCGGGGAGCACCGTGCCACCCCCAGGCCCCACCTGACCCACTTCTGCAAATCGTGGATTTTCAAGCATTGCGGGTTGGGTGGGTCCCTAACCCCCGCGATAGGCGGGGGGTTACTTTACAAAATAATGGAGGGCATGAGTAAAGTGGATAGAGGGATACTCTTCTCATTCTCACAAAATACCAGAACTAGGGGACATGCACTCTAATTGAGGGCTGGGAGAGTGAGAACAGACAAAAGAAAATATTTTTTACCCAGCGTGTTGTTAGTCTGTGGAACTCCCTGCCACAAGATGTGGTGATGGCATCTAGCCTGGATGCCTTCAAAAGGGGATTGGACAGATTCCTGGAGGAAAAAGTCCATCACAGGTTACAAACTATGATGGAGATGTGTAATCTCCAGGCTTAAAACTGGGGTACTTCAAGGGCCAAATGCAGGGGAGTGGTATCAGGAGACAGATATCTAGTCTCATGCGCTCCTGGACATATTTGGTGGGGCCACTATGAGATACAGGAAGCTGGCTCTTTTTATGACTAACAATTAGGCAGATTAAATACTATGCCCTTGTTTTTGCCACAGTCCCCCAAAAAGCAAGGAGAATGCAGCATAATAATCCCACCCCCCATCACTTCTATTTTAGGCTACAGCTGGGGGTGGAGTAGCGGGAGGGAGGGAGGGAGGGGGGAAAGTGATATCTGGATCAGCACTGACAGGTTGGTCTCCTCCTTTGCACAGCCACAAATGCTAAAGGAGATCTTACCGCTTGATCTTGGCTCCCCATTTACCTCCCTTTCCCCGAACACTGTGCCAAGCATACATGACAAGAGCTTCTCACCTGTCTCCTGGAAAACAAGGCTTCTGTGAACATTTTTGAGGCCACAACAGGCAGGGAAATGGAGATCTCCAGGCCTCCGGTAGATTTCTTCCCCAGCTCTGAATTCTGCTCAAGCACCCCTGGTGGAAATGAGTTTTCTCCTTGGCTGATTGTAACCGGAGCACACGCTGCCTTTACAAGGCACGCTGCCGGCCGTTGCAGCACAAGGTGACAGTTCTCTGTTCTCGCGCGTGGGAATAATCCCAGACCGGCCTGAGCCTTCACACTTTTTTTCCCCTGCCCTCTTTTCAAAACATTTCCTCCCTCACGGTCTTTAGAAGAATATTGTGTGCAGTGGCCAATGAAGGCTTTGGAAACCGCACAAGCAAATATTTTATCTTCAGAAGATGGGAGGGAGGGAGGGAATGAAAAACGAAACCAAGGCTCCAACAGAGAAAACAAGGGTGACATTTGATCTTCCATTATCATCAGGTGGAAAGGGAAAATAAAGTAGGGCTGTGTTTTGCAGGCAGTATTGGAAGAGATTGTATTTTGAAATAATAATTCAAGTGACCATGCAAATACAGGCTTTTTTTTTTAATGCTGCTCACCGACACAGTTTTCCTGGCATATTGCCATCAGGCGAGCACATGCCTACTTAAAAAAAAAAAAGACTAAAACAGGGCTGAGGTCAAGGATTGACTCTAGCAATTCTGCATTCCCCCCTGGCCTCTGGGATTATGTGGGGAATCATACTAACATTTGCAGTGGTTTGCATGACCCAGCCACTGTTTGAATTGCTTTAAGCCAATTTTATTCTTCTTTCCCGTTCACCCCCTTGGCCCGCTCCATCAGTATGTTTGCACATGGTATCTACATCTTGACACTATTGTGACTAATGTGAAATATGAACTGATTGGGGCTGACAGTTATGGGTGATATTGTTGTTGTTATTTGCAGCTGGGGTTAATATTTGTGTTGCAATACAGAGTGGAACAGAAAACGCTAATTTCTTTTCTAACAATGAGGGTTAGCTTTTGTTTATACACTGGTAAATCATTTCACATTTCTTTCACTGATTTAAAGTAGGTACTTATGCAGAGGTTCTCGTAATATGCAAATATATTAAAATTTTAATTGATGAATTAATTGGTTAAACAGCAAATAGTTGATTAATCAGCTGAAATTACTGAGCCAGTTGACAGCCCCCCCTCATTTTTAACTCTTACGTGCCACACCATCTGTGTTCTTGCAGTATTTCACCATTTCTTGCCAAATAACAAATCACAGCCTTCACTGCATAAATCTATATGTGTCTATGGGGAAACAAGTCCCATTGGGTTGAATCCAGATTTAGGCATGTGTAACCAGGCTGGCAGAAGTAAGGTTTGTATTGTCCCCCAAAGGCAATTCCCCTGCCAAATCCTACATGAGGTATAAAATATGTTGAATGAAATATGCCATGGAACTCTACAACAAGAGGGGTCCCTGGAAATGAGGTATAGCAGGGCTGTTCAACTTTGAACAGGCCAAGGTCTACTTTTTCTGGTCCAAAGTACCTGAGGGCTACTACACTAAAACCTCTACTTACAAATTTTATCCGTTCCAAGCACATGCTCATAAGTAAAAACTTTTGTAAGTAGAACAGCAGTTTCCCATAGGAATGCATTGAAAACCAATTAATCTGTTCTTGAGGGAACAGCTTTCAATGTGCCATGGCCCTTGAACTGCTCC
>JAHTLZ010003399.1:9428581-9439212 GCA_023846285.1 Phrynocephalus versicolor | reverse complement strand
CTTGAAACTATATTTACACTTTAAAAACATACAGCTAGTACTATCTGGAGAATGTTACACACCATTCCTTCTGTCTTGTCAGAGGCTTCTGCAAAACAAAGCAACAGAAACATAAATGAACATTAATTTAATTTATGAAAAATCATTCAGATACAAAGAGTTCACATGATACAAAATAGCAGGCCACTGTCCTAAAAGTTAAGAACAGAATTCAACTCCCCCAATCCAGTTTGGAGGCCTATTGTGAACACAGATATAGACTCCAATTCAGTCTGGGACAATCTGTGTCCTATTCAGCTTGATTTGTACCCCATATTCAAGTCGATTCATAAACTGAATCTGGGCAACTCAAATTATAATCGTGGTTACTCTACAAAACCGAAACAGCATTAGCTGCTTTGTTTTCCCACTGACATGAAGGACATGGGGGGGGGGGATAGATTTTAAAGAGAGAAATTGTTGCTGTTGTAATTATCTGCCAATCCATCTGCCTCCAGCTTATGATGGTTGGATGCATCAGTGACTTCCAAAGTGTCCTGTCATTATTAGCTCCACTCATCCCTGGCAATCTGAAAGGCTGTGGCTTCTTTTATGGAGTCAGTCCATCCAACTTTTGGTCTTATTCGTTTCCTGTGGTATCCAACTTTTCTTAGCATTATTGTCTTTTTCAATGAGTCTTATCTTCTCATGGTATACTCAAAGCACAGCATCCTCCACTTTGTCATGCTTCTGGAGAAGAAAAACAAAAAGAATCTGGCAAATTACAGACAACTAGCTTCAGGGGCTTGTCTACAAAACACCCTTGAAGGTAACATTTTTTTCAAAAAGAAAAGGAAAGGAAAAGGTGAACACGGCTTGTCTCTAATCTGGTTTGTGCTCCAGGCACAAACTGCTTTTTATGCCTGCTGCATTCTGGGCTTTCATCACATCTGGCCCTTCCAGTTCAGTTCAGATGGAATGAAAATCAATCCGAATCAGGCCAGCTTTGCTTCTGATTCAAGGTTTAACTCTGTCCAGTGCAGAGCCCTAGTCAGGAATCTCCAGAAAACTAAGAAACATGCAGGAATCATCAGTATTATTATATGCCTTAGCCTGGGCTGCACTTAGGGCATTTATACACGACCCCTAAACTCCACCGCAAATGGCTGCAAGCTCCGGAGCTTAAAAATGTTTCCCCACCAGCTCCGGAGTTTGCAGAAAATTAAGTGCGACCACGCCCACCTAAGCGCGTCCCAGCGTACTTTTCTTGTACCTGCTCTCCCGTAGTGACAATCCCTGATGAGGTTTTAAGGGAGTGAGTGTCGGCTCTCCTCGCGTCTGTTTGTTGTTGTTTTTGCCTGCCGCCCCTTTAAGAGAAGGAACCAGGAAGCCGGGCGGAATCAGGAAGAGAAGGAATCAGGAAGCCTGGTGGCTTGGAGGTGAGATGCATTTTTTCCTCTCTTTTTTTCTCCCACCCCTCACGCAGACAGGAGCAAGGAAGTGCTGAGGGGTGGGAACACAGCAAGAGCAACGAACCCCTAAGATCTCTGGTCCGAATTTAAGTGGCCAGCAGATCTTAGGGGTCATGTGAAAAGGCCCTTAGTAAACTTTCGAAACAGGCCTCACAGGGAATGCTGGTCCCAACTTTCAATCTATTGCTGCTCCCTCCAAAACCAACCCTCTCTACAGATACAAACTTAGCAGCCTCATGTTAATCGCGTAAGGAGGGACCCGGTGCCACCACTAGGATCAGGAGGAATCAGACAGACCTATTTATCAAGGTCACAAATCTGTCACATTCTTAAACAAAGGTTTTGGTGCATTGAGCATATATGCTTGGCTCCTTTGCCCAGCATGGCAGTCTACCTAAAAAAAGATTTCAATAACTTCTATCACATTGGATTTTCCTCACCATAGCTTGGAACACTTGGGAACCCATACCGTGCAGCAGCCTTCCTCAGCCTCCGGCCTTTCATGTAGGTTACAGGATTCTTCTTCGAGAACTATTTCCTGAAATTTTCTGCGGTGAATCCTCTTCTGGAAAACCTCTGGACGCCTCTGTCTTCCTGAATCTCTTCCAATAACTTGAGGAACAGCTTCCTACTTTCCCCAGGCAATTGCTCTGGTCGTGGGCTTTAATCCTAGTAAGCTTCCTTCGGGGCCAAATTATGACACATGTTTTGCAATTAGATGTTGAGACGTTAGCCTCTAGAGGTGTTTTCCTTCAAATCTGCCATGCTTGGACAAACAACTTCCAAATAAACCCTGTATTTACCTCCTAGTAAAACTCCATGGGCATGAGGGCACAAAGAGTCAGTCACGACTATAAGGACACAACACACACAACCAATCATCAATGAAGGGGGTGGTAGCTAAGCGGACTAGAGTACTGAAATGGTTGGCCACACAGTGGAGCCAGCTCCCGCTGTTAACCCCAGCTCCTGCAAACCTAGCAGTTCAAAAGCATGTAAATGCAAGTAGATCAATAGGTGTGTGTGTGTTGTGTCGTTACAGTTGTGACCGACTCCTCGTGACCCCATATCCATGGAGTTTTCTTGGCAGGAATACTGGAGTGGTTTTCCAGTTCCTACTCCAGGCGCCTACAGCACCTGGTATTCCCTTCCCTGGTGGTCTCCCATCCAAGTACTAACCAGGGCCGACCCTGCTTAGCTTCCGAAATCAGGTGAGATCGGATGTGCTTAGGGCATCTAGGCAGCTCTTGATAAATAGGTACCCCCACAAAAAGCAGAATGACTACAGACTTGCACAACACTGGTTCTTTGGCTTGAAAATGAAAATGAGCACTGCCCCTAGATTCGGAAACAACACGTGCTGGGGGGAACCTTTACCTTTAATCAATCATCAAAGAAAAGTGAGCACAAAAGAACCTCCTGGTAGGAGAAAACAGGGTACCCTCACACTTTAATAAAGTTCCATTTCTAATTGCAAAATGGGCATGTCATATACAGTGGTACCTTGTATAAAGGAATTAATTCGTTCCAAATGAAATTATGTTAAGCAAATTTTCCTTTATACAAATTCCCATAGGAATGCATTGAAAGCAGAGTAATCCCATTTTTATGTTGTACGGATTTTCCCCATAGGCAATTATGTTAAGCAAATTTCCCCTATCTCCGGAATTTTTTATGTTGTACAAATTTTCTGTTATACAAGCTGTCTGTTATACAAGGTACCACTGTAGTTGGATTTTTGAGACTCAAAATCTTTCTTGGTTAGCATATCAATATGCTTTCATTATTTTCTTATTTTCTTTATCTGTCTCAGCTGTCCTCTCTCTGATTGTATTTTTCTAATCATCTCACATTTGGAAGGATTTCTTAAAATGATCTAAGGATGCCCCCCACCCAACGAAAGGCAGCTTCTACAGACAGTCATTTCCAAATCAGCCTGAAGGTTCTCTTCCAAAGGAACTGTCACCAAGGCAGCCACAACTGCCTTAGGCCCAGTACAGGGTGGCAAAATTGTGCCTTCTGGATGGCACAGCTACATTATAACCTCACTCTGAGCTCATTCAAAGACATAAAAATATTAAAAGCAAGGGATATAAAAATAAATGTGTCCACATAGCTTCCTGGTCAACTGATACCCCATGTGAATGAGTGAAAACTCATCAAAACCTATGCCCTATGAAAGCTCTTGCTCCTAAATCCATACATAATGCCTGACTAGAGTAGACCCATACTTCCAAATAATGAACCGCTACCAATCTTGAACACACTAGAACACAATTTGGCTCAGGCTAAACACAGCCAAATCCCACGGATTTCAGTGGACATTCATTAAGCAGGCATTTATACTGCATCCCTGCCATTAAATTCTGTGGGCTTTACATTTGCTAAACTTTACCTAGATTGGTCTAACTTCCTGCGGACCAGTAGTAAAGATACCACCTAACCAGCTGCACCTAAGTATCTGGACATAAAGGCAAACCTAGATATTGGAGATATGATTGGTTCCGACAGGAAACACTTAAAAATTAAGAGGAAGAAGACTGGATATCGGATCCTTTCTGTCAGTTTCCTGTTGGAGATTTCCTTGCACGTGGCCCTCCCAACTGGGGAAGCTGGCACAGCTCTGTAATCCGGGGTCTGTTGCACGACCAGGCACACCGTCCGCCCCCGGACCGATCGCTCCTGCAGCTTCAGACTCGCACCAGGAGGAGCACGTTCGGCCTGAACAACACGCACGCCTATCGATCATGGTAGGAGGGAGCCCTCCTTGCCAACGCCAACCCGCTATTATTCGTTTTGTAAGGAAGAGGTACGTTTCCTGCGGGGTGGGTGGGTGGGTGGACACAGATTGCGGCAACGGCTTCCCAAAGCGGAACCGCAGCGCAACGGTGCGCGGATACGTTTTAAGACCTCAACCCCGCAGAGTTCAGCGGGGGATTTACTCTCCGGTAACCGGGCAGGGCTCCGTGGCCGCCCGCGCCCGCCAAGCGCCTCCTCCTGCACACTTGTGCTCTTTCCGAGCGGCGCTCGGTTTGACGCCTGCTATTCTCCTCGCGGCAATTATGCGACACCGTAATTAATTAGCGAGGCACAGAGCGGAGGAGCAGGACGAAAACGGAAAGGCGCTCCCCTCCCTTCCCCTCCCTTCCCCTCCCCGTGAGGGGAGTTCATCCCCTTCTAAGCCGGCCTTGTTGTGGCCCTGGCTGTGTGTCGCAGGCCTTTTCTCTCCCGGCTGCGCGGCTTCTCCGCTCGGACGGAGCCAGGAAGGAGCGTCGGCCGACGAGGCAAGCAGAGGAAGGAGATTAGCCGGAACACGCGGTCCTCTTGTTCAGAGGCACGCGGGAAGAGGGGGGGGGCAAAGACAGAGGAGAGGGGGCCAAGATCCCTTCCCCTCACTCAAGCAAGCCCTCCCCTTTCGTCCCAGAGGAAGAGCTTTTAACGCGCTTTCCAAAACCCTTGGCTTCCCTTCCCTGGAGAGATCGACCGGCCAGGGCTAAACACGCGCTGGCTCGCTCGCTCCTCCTCCTCCGCGTCGAGGGCCGGGGCCGCCCTCGGGAGCCCTTGTTTGCGCCGAGAAGGACGAGTCAGCTGCTTTCGGAGGAGTTGTGGGGAGGCTGGAGGGGGGGGAGGGGCTCACGTGCTCTGGAGGCGACGGGACTCCTCCGGCCGGTGGGGTCGTGTTCTGTAGCGCATTGGCCTCGGAGGGCGTCGGGAGGGAAACCGCAGCGAGTAGGGAGAGAGGACCCCGGGTTCTCCCCGAGCGGGGCCGACCTTCGTCTGCGTAAAACCTTAAGGGCAACGGGGTTGATTTGACTGGGAAGGGGGTGGGGAACAAATTACCCAGAGCTGGTCTGGCTAATCGACCCGTACCAAGCTCCAGGGGGTGTCTCTTAAGGATCGCCTGCACGCACCAGGACATAGTTGATAAGCAGTAACCACCTCCGCTCCACATCGGTTGCACGATCGTTACACTCGGCCCTCCCAAAACCTGTCAACAAATTTTGTCTGTTCCATCGTGAACAATGGATTCTAAAGCGTGTCCTAATTATTTAGGACGCCACAACGAACTTCATCTCGTCCAAGTCCTCGCAGTTTACTCCTACAACCGACACCTGGCCCAGTTTCATTCTCACCACCGCTATAGTTCCCTTATCGATTCGTTATGGAAGCAAAGAAAGCGATCACGATTCTAAATTGCTCTTTCGTTTTTCTCCAAGGACGATCCTCGTGGCGAATGTGTTTAATAAAGGGGACCCCTGATCTCCGTGCGCCCTTGCTTTTCAAATCTAAATGCGTTTTTCTTGATACTCCACCCAAAATCTCTAAGATATAGAGAACCGGCGTCTTGTTGCATCTTGAGGGATTTTAAAAGCGCCTTTGCACCAGGCAGGTTCCCCTTCTGAGAAACCCGAATCCCAAAGGCGACTCCAAGTAGCTTCACCCACTTGTTGGGAGTCACTCGTCTAAGAACAATGGTTCAGGAAGAAGGTCCAGCCAAAAGGGAAATGTTGAAGGGCTGCCATCAGTCTCTTCCTTCCTACTCCGCAGCAGAATGTAAATGAAATAACTTTCAGGGACTAGGAAATCCGTGTTCTTCCATTCTGTGGGCCAAGGATTCATCAATTTGTTTAGGTTTTAGGTTTTGAAAAGAGGCCCGGAGCTACTGGGTGATTTTCTTCACTCCTCTGCTTTCCAAGTTCCTCCTACTACCTACAGGGAAATCCTAACTCCAGTGGAACTTCTTCCTCCACATTCAAGAGCTACTTTCAAGAGGAGTCTACCTTAGCTCTAGCACCCTACCAAGGTCCATTTATGGGTCGGTTCAGCTTGCCATTGTAATTCCTTCTCCTGGAAGAGAATTTCCAAATTCCGTTCTGAAAGGTCTTCTTTTTCACACATGTCATACCCCAAAAAGTTACAACCTTTCCTACAGACTAGCACCATTCAAATTTACCTGGTAAAAAGCCATACTAAAATTAGTGGGTCTTGGTAACTTTGCCTAGAATAGTAGATTTTAATCATTCTGCTACAAGCAAAGAATGTATTAGCCAGATCCATTTGTATCTTATGCAGAAGCTGGACTGAATCAGGTTTCAATATCAGGATTTTCTGGAATTTATGAACAGGCCAAAAACCAAGACAAAACCGTTTCTTTTAGCAGATGGGAGGCTGTTTTCTCACCCCTCGGAAATCACAATGACATACTGGGGAAAAGTTTTTACAACAGCCCAGAATCAGAATCTAGCCCAACCCCCTGGACTCTTTGCAGGCTGAGGCCTGAGGAGGAAAATCCAGCTCTTCCTGCGTCTGTCTGCTTCCCTGCTCAACCCTGCCGCCAATAAATTATCCCCTGACGCAGAGTGGATTCTGCTTCCTTGCGCCTTCCACCCACCCAGGCTAGCCCTGCCCTCAGGAGTTGAACGGGGTTGATCCCAGAAACATCTGTTTTCAAGGAGTGCTTGAAGGAACAGAATCTACCTGCAGGATGCCTTCTCCCTCGGGTGCCGCCACCAGCTGCCGTACAGCTGCCATAAAGGTTCAGCATAAACAAACCTGAGCTCCAGCTTTACAAAATATGCCAGGAAACTCGTATGTTTCCAAGTAGTCGAGTTTGGTGCTAAGCACCCTTCAAAACACTGAAATCATCCACGGCTTGGTTCCAGCGACGGAAATGTCTGCATTTGACCCAGATTCCAGCCGGGACTTTTCAGTGATCCTAGGCCGGATGAATCGTCCAGCCTCGGGAGCCTTCCTGGATCTACTGGGGCAGCCGGGGATGGCCGTTCCTCGTATCCTCCCGCCCCACCTTTTCCCTTGAATTTCTCTGAGCAATTACCTTGCTAAAAAGGGCCCGCTCTGAAGGGAAGAGCGGGCGGCCTTTGCAGAGAGCGAGAGACTCGCTGTCCTCCCCTGACAAGGACAGTTGGCATGTGTGACAGCTGCACGGTGGCGAGGGATTATCTTTCTGGGAGGCGCGCGCGCGCAAGCACGAACACACACACACACACGCACACACACACACGCACACACACACACACACACAGAGGCTTTGCGTGGCAGGAAGCAGGAAGCCAAGTGTCGCGTCTCGCGGCTTCGCCTTGCAATTCTAGACGCCACCGAGGGAGGCCAGCAGAGCCAGCGAAAGATTCGCCTTCCCGGCCCGACCGCCCGACCGCTCGCGCTTGGCACAAAGGCGCTTCCCTCGCCGCCTGACCCGGCCGCCTCCGCCAGCGGCGGGGGTACCTTTGAGATGGGCTGCCGGGAAATGTGCATAAACGTCAGGCCAGGCTCCCTCGGTCTTCTGCTCCCCAAGAGCCGAAATATGTGGGGGGTTGTAAAGAGAGAGGGAGGCGAGGCCAGAGAAAGCGAGGCGGGCTGCCTGAAACAAAACCTGCCCAGGCAGCTTCCCCGCAGGGCTCCAGCGGCTGCGGGCGGCCTTCCCTCGCTGCCTGGCTCGCCCAGCAGGGTTCGCCCGGGGCCGCCCTCCCGCCTCGGTTAGCCGCCAGAACGGCCGGAGCGGGAGGCAGGCCGGGCCGGGCTGAGACCGCGGCGGCTCTGTGCCAGGCATGCCGGCGGCGGCATCTGGATGGGCTTCTCGCCCGGGGATTTTCCTCTCCAGCGGGCGAGTCCGAGAGAGCGAGGGGCAAACAAGAGCGGCTTGCGGGGGGGGGGGCGCACCGAGAGCGCGGCTCGGGTTGCAAAGAGGGGAGAAGCGAGGACGCCATTTGCAGCCGCAGCACGCGCCTCTGGACCGCAGGAACAGGAGAGGAGAAAAGCCACGCAGGAGAGAACGGAGGTCCTCCTGGGGGCGCCGCAGCCAGCCGCGGCAAGGCAGGAAGGGGGCGGGACGTGTGTGTGTGTGTGTGTGTGTGCTTGTGTGTGCGTGCGTGCGTGTGTCGGCTGCTTGCTAGGCAGGAACTTACTTGCTCCAGGCCAAGTGGGAGATGCTGGTAGTTTCCAGATCGCACATACTAAGAAGCCACATGGCGGAAAGCCCTCCCCTGCCACCCCCCCTCCCTCCCTCCCACACACACACACACACACACACACACACACACACACACACACACACACACACACACACACACACACACACACACGCCCTAACGAGCTGGCATTGAACAGAGAGGGTTACCGCTTGCACTTTTCCGTGAAGACATTATACCCTAAAATAAAGGCGGAGGGCGCGGGGTGGAGGGTCGGAAATGGTGGCCCATGCTAGTAAATGACGCAGGCAGGACGGAGACCGCCTAAAATAAAACACTCGCTTCCCCGCACTAGTTGTCCCCCCCCCCCTCCACCACATCCGCTGAAACGAAATAGAGGGAAATTGATCCGATTACGCCGGGCTGCCCCTGAGACCCTTGTAGTTCATGCTCGGCCCTCCTGCGCTATCGCTCGGAAGCGAGTCGGAAGCGAGAGGGTCTGTGAATTCGGTCTCCTGCCGCTCCTTTGGATCTCTTTCTTCTCGGCACGGAATCGAGACTGGCTCCGCTGCTGGCGTCAATCTCGAGTCCGCAAGACTCGCCGCTCGCCTCCCGCGCGGCCAAGGGAGCCAGCGCCCCCGATGAATGAGTGGCTCTGTTCTCGCCATTAACGCGCGGAGCGGCGTGTCTGGGAGGCGAAGTCGACAGGCGGCCTCCGTTACGGAAGGGGACTTTCCCCCAACGAGGCAGCCCCGGGACAGGATGAATACACGACGGCTGCAAAAGATCGCTTTTGTCTGCGGATCTCCTTCCTTCGAGAGGCCAAACCGGCAAGGAACTGGCAAAAGTTGAGAGGCTTCCCTCGGTGAATGCCAAGTTACTGTGCGAGGCTGTTTTATAAAAACAGGAAAGGCTTAAACCTCGAACTCGCCGGCCTCCCGATCTATATATTTTAAAAGCGGGTAGGCCACAGCGGTAGCTTCCTGTAAAGAATGCGCTGCCCGGGGGCCCTGCTCGTCTCTGCCAAGAGCAAGCGCGCGGGCGGGCGGGCGCTGGACAGTGGACACCCTTGGCAGACAGACACTCGAGGAGAGAGAGCCTCCAACTAGGCAAGATTTAAGTGCCCTGGGCATTTGTGAACGCCGTGGCGGCACATTGACATGCAAGGGCTCAGGGCAAGGCGTTGGCTCTCCGGGACAGAGCTGAACTCGGCATTCAGCTGCTGCCACGGGTGGGTTTCTGCCCTGAGGAGGATGTACTTGGCCGTCCTTCTGAGATGTTACCTTTCCGGACAGTACAGAAAATGTGGCCCATTCTTTCCCCCGGTGGGCTGCCCAGTTGTGTCAGGGAACTCGATTACCCTGAAGGGGCCTTGGGGAGTTGATAGTTCTTTTTGCAGGACTTCTCCAGGTCAGTCCTGTTTTGACAGCCTCTCTAATAGAAACGCCCCATATCACATCGAGCCATGTTTCGACTTTTGATACTTGCCTTGATATTGTCCAGGAAAGCTTGCAATACTTTATATATATATATATATATTTCATTAGTGGCCTATAAAGGTATGGCCTAAATAGCCTAGTCCTGCATTTGTATTTTCTTATGGCCACACAGCTCCCCCTTTTTTATTTCAATGTCCCACATTGTGTTCATCCGACTTTCCTTGGAAAGATGTAGGATCCCCCACAGCTGGTGCAACATAACTGAAGAATTAAGGAATTGGAGAACAGCATCTAGTCACCTGAAAGACAGTGTGGTGTAGTGGGTAGAGCTGTTGACTAGGACTCAGGAGACCTGGGTCCAAATTCCAACACACCCATGGAACTGTATTGGGATATGCTGTTCCTTAAATATCTCACATAGTATCTTGAAAACCATATTGGATGCGACTTAAGGGCATAAAACCTACCCATCCCACCATGATCTGAAAGAAATCTGGCTGATTTCAGAAAGAGACTGCTCCCCTACAAGCATATTTAAGACAAGGTAAGAACTCTTGGCAGACCAGGGCTTTAAAGTTCTTCAGGGGTAGTAATCATGCTTCAGGTTTATGTAGCTGGTGCCTCCAATAAGGAAATTAAACAAATAATCATTTTTCTCTCTTCATAAGCACACCAGAATAAAATAGTTTTAATAAAAGTAGCCCTCATCTCTTCCCGAATGTGCGTGCACAAACATCTATTTCTCCATCACTTACTTTCTGTGCACAGATTCATTCATTCATTCATTCATTCATTCATTCATTCATTCATTCATT
>JAHTLZ010003399.1:9399372-9418611 GCA_023846285.1 Phrynocephalus versicolor | reverse complement strand
GACAGACAGACAGACAGACAGACAGACAGACAGACAGACAGACAGACCGTGTGCGTGGGCTTGAGGGGGTGGGGGTGGCCTCTCCCTCCCTCCCCCCCTCAACCTCGTTCTCTTGCTCTTCTCACGGTCTCACGCCGACTCCCCTCACACCCAAGAGGGAGCGGAGAGGGGCGCGGCCACCTCAGAGGGCTCCGGATTTAGGGGCCCCAGAAGCGTACCTTCCGCCCATCTCCGCCCCACCCCCTCTCCTTTCCCTCCCCGAGTCCCTTCCTCCAGCCGTTGTGGGAGAGCAGGAAAGCCCCCCCCCCATCTGCCCTCCCTCCTCGCACGACAGCTAGGAGCCATGTCTATGACACGGCACATTTCGTAGGCCGGGCAGAGGCCGGGCTCCTTCTCCTTGAGTCGGGCTCTGTGTGTGTGTGTGTGTGTGTGTGTGTGTGTGTGTGTGTGTGTGTGTGTGTGTGTGTGTGTAGGGGAGGGAGGCGGAGGGCAGAGATGCCCCTCAGGGCTGCCTGTGCGAGAAGCCTCGTCCAGCTCTCTCTCTCTCTCTCCCCTCCCCCCCTTTGTGTCTCTGTGTGTGTTTCTCCTCCTCCGAGGCGGCTGCGGTCCGGTGTGTCAGGCGATCAAGGCACCGGCGCTGGCTGTCGCTAGGGGCGGGCGGGGATCATGGATCAACGTCCGTCCTATTAACCTAAATATCCTCGGCTCCCGGTCGAGCGAAGAACCTTCGCTTCCCGCCTCCCCCCCCTTTCTTCTTCAAGAGACCGAAGAGGAGAGGGAGTGATGGAGGCGGAAGCTGCGGCGGCGGCGGCGGCGAAGGAGCCTCTGGAAGGAGCTGTCCGCGAGTCTGTGCGCGCGGTGGTGCGGGAGCCCGGGAGTAAACACGGCGCAGCGCCTCCTTCAGCAGCTCGGCGCGAGTTTCCTTGCGCTCCCCTCCCTCTCTGCCTCTCTCTCTCTCTCTCTGGACAAAAGCCGGGCTCCTGCACCCTGGAACGATCGCTTCTCTCCTCGGGCCAGGCAGCGCGGATGGAAGGAGAGCGTTGGGGGCGGGGGCGGGCGCGAAGGGAAGGGAGGCCGCGAGAACGAGCCTGCCGCCTGGGAGAAAGAGAGAGCGCGCTCCGGCCGGCCGCTTCGCTGGGGAGCCGGAGGCGGGAGGCGGGGAGGGTGGAGGAGGTGTGTGTGTGTGTGTGTGTGTGCCTTGGGCTGGGCCCCCACGAGGGATGCTCGGACCTTCGCTCAGTCCAAAAGCTCTGTCCGCCTCCGCCTGGTCGGATTGTTCTGAACGAGCGAGAAGCGAACACCTGTGCTGTCCTCTCCCCGTTTCCCCACGCCAACCTGACAGGAAAAAAACAACACAAATTTAAAAAAATACACAGAACTACACAATGCTAATTGGCTCAGGTAATTGCGTTTCTTTTTTGAAGGTCATTGGAAGTCACTGCTTGTTTGTGTGTGTGCGTGTGTGTGTGCGCGCGCGCGCGCGCGCGCGTGTTTAAATTCTCTTTTATACTCGCGAAGGACGTGTGCTGGCGCTTCTCCCACCCCCGCTCTTTCAACGTTTTAAATGTAAATAGGCGGTGGGGGAGAATTGACGGGGGATCTTCGCATAAGCCTATTATCGACGCAGAAGGGTTACAATCCCCCCCCGCCCCGTCTCTCCCTCTCACGCAGCGTTGGACGTGCTACAAACGTTCGGAGGAAGAAAGCGCTGGTGGTGGGGGAGAGAATCACCCCCCCCCGCCATCACCACTCTGGGAAGCAAAACAGAAGGAAGAGATTGGCATCGCGAAGGGAAGAAAGAGGGAGGCGATTTCTCCCAAGGGGCGGGCGGGGGGGAGAGAATTAAAATGTGTTTAAGAATCACCCTAGAGGGCTGGCGGAGCTTGAGGAGGTGGGGGTGGGGGTGGGACTGGGGGTGGGGAGTGGGGTGGCAAGGTTTCAAGGTTGATCACTCCAATTCTTCCCGATGAGCTCCTCCATTCTATCTCAACACTGGGGAGGTGTGTGTGTGTGTGTGTGTGTGTGTGTGTGTGTGTGTGTGTGTGTGTGTGTGTGGAGAGAGAGAGACAGAGATAAAAGTACGAAACGAGAGAGCAATTTCCTACGTACACATGCACGCTTTCTATGTGTGCCTCTGCCTCTCTCTATGGTCCGTCGGTCGCTGGTAAGAAGCCAGGAAACACGGGCGAACGGGGCTTCCTCTTCTTAGGTGTTCCTGTGAACGTGAGAGGTGGGACTTGATAGGCAGCTTTTTTCCCTCGCCCCAGCGTGTGTCAACAGTTTCGAAATTGGGACTTTCTCGCGGTAGCAGCTTGAGGTGTTTGGAAGATCCTTAGGTCTTAAAATGGAGACAAATAAATTTAGGTCTAAGCCGGAAAGGGGGGGATGCTGGCTATCTCCAACGAACCTTACCCACTCTACACACATGAGAGAGAGAGAGAAAGAGAGAGAGAGAGAAGAGGACAAAAGAAAGCGTGAGTCATCCCCTTGGCTCCTGCATCCCGCTCTCAAAGTCACTCTGGAAAATCACAGCCAATACTATAAATCCATCACAAAACATATACAGACCTCATCATATGTATGCAGCAATCCGCAGCAAACTACTTTCACTATCCTTCCCCCTCCCTCTACACAAGGCAGAAGCTCCTTCCAGGTAGGCAAGATCAAGTGACTAATAAGGAGGCAACTCTCTCTTGAAGAAAACCTTGGGTCTCTGGGCCTCTGTCCTGTTGAGTGTATGGTCAAAGTCCCGTGGCTTAGCTTATTAAGTCCTTCTAGACCAGACCCCCTGCATGAATGGAAATGTAGAGAGTCAGCTCCTCTACAGGGTCTCTTGGTTCAGATGGGCATTCTCTAATGGTGCTTTACTATGCTACCCTTGGAGTATGCCCATTTGAATCAGTGGAACATACAGAAGAGTTGATTCACCAAATCCCTCTTGGTTTGATGGGCTTACTCTAGTGTGTTTTGCTACATTGAGCCACAGGGTTTTAACCTATGCACCCATGTTGCTGTTTGCTGGGTACTGCGGTCCAAAGATTAAACTTTCCAGGGTCTAATACAGACAGTACCAAGGTAACACGGCCAATTAGTGTGTATCCACACACCCTATACTGTTTTACTTACCGTTAACCACACATTCTGGATAGTATTAGTCAAAGAGATACCAAAGAGGTTTGTGTATTGGATTCCAAGGACAGACTTTTCCAGACAAGCAAGGAAATAAGTCAACCTTGGTGCAGAGATAGGACCTCATTGGTTATATGAGATGTGATGAGCTAGCCTGGCCCTGTGCCTTTCAAGTATAGTACCCAATTAAAAGGGAAGTGGAAACTAGGCCATGGGTCTTTGAAGCCTCCTCATGTAGGAACACTTTAAATATCCCTCTGTTTCTCTCCCGAGCAAGTTGGGACAAGACAGATGTAGCCATATGTCCATCGCTAGTTACAAAAAAGAATAAGACTAATACAAGCTATATTTAAATAGCCAAGGTTGTCATCCAGAAACACACTTGTGCCAGCACTGTTTCTTCTGGAAAAGCAAGAGAGAGAGAGAGAGAGAGAGAGAGAGAGAGAGCTTTGAATAATTTATGTAGGTGAAATAATGGACTACCCTCTCCATATCTGGAGAAGCAAGAAAAATGCTACAAAATGAAAAGCTTTCAGCTTCTCCATAATGACAGGTGATACCAAAAATGTAGAGGATGAAAAATTTCAGACTTTGTCCAAATCACATCTTCCAGCCTAATGTTGGTCATGTTCTGTCCTTCCCCATTAAAAAAAAACATTACTTAGCCTAATGAACAACTGAGTGGGTTCTGAAAGCTTGCAAATTCTTGTTGTTCATAATAAAAGTTGACCAACAGCACAGATATTGGAGTGCTGTTTTTTTTTTTTTAAGTTGACCAACATGGTCACTGTTGGTTTTCATTTTAACAGCTACTATTCTGAAGCCCCTGGGTGGAATCTGGTTTATTCATTTTGCTCAGTTAGCACTCCATCACATGAATGTCTGGGCAGATTTTGGGATTATGCAAGGAAATATCCAGTAATACCTCCTTGATCAAGTTTAGAAACTGTCCAGGTGCCTACATAGTGGACTGTTGTACAAGTACTGTAGAAAGAATAAACAGTATGCTGCCCCTTCTCTTTCATTAAATCACCATCAACATATTACAGTCATTACATTATTATCACTACAGTATGGCATCTCCTTTTATTTCTATTGACCAGCTATAAAGAGACAGAGAGAAAAACAAGTATCTCTCTCAAGAAAATACATTTTTATTTAATGTAGGAAGCCAGTAGCACAAGCCACATCATCAGTGCTGGTCCCATTAAAAACACATGTGAAATAACAACAACAATAGCAACAACAAAAATCCCCTCATACATCTTGGAGATGTGATGAACAAATCAATCCATCTTTAAAAAGAGAAAAGAAAAGAAAAGAAAAGGGGGAGGGGGAAGAGTCAGTATTCTCTAACTTTTCCATGGCACATTCTGATTACAGAAGAAAGCCCATTTATTCCAGTATAAATTACAATTTCCTCTCTGACTTATTTATGTTTTCTTTTGCTTGTAGCAACTTTACCCCTCTCCTTCAAAGGCTGACTCTTCTCACATGTTCAGGTTTAAAGGGGGGGAGGGGAAGAAAAGGCTTCCTTTTTATAAGTGGGAATTAAAATGAAATTTTAAAAAGGGTAGAATATATTTTTTGCATTCTAGCATTCCCCAAATGATTGATAGCATGTGTGCAATACAACCCAAATTAAGCACTTGAAGGCTGCAGTCTTATAAACACTAACCAGGAATGGAGTCCCTTATGAAGTAAATGAGACCTTCCTCTGAGCCAATATATTAAACATGGTACTGCAAATATGTCATCCCATTGATTGGTTCGCCTCCCCATGTCTAAGCAATTACTAAAAATGAAAGCAACACAACAGCAACACAGTTATAGTCTCTGGCGGCTAAACTATAGCTGTGTTTTCGTTGTGTTGCTTTCATTTGTTAGCCTGACTACCTATACATGGAAACCAACCACTAGACCTTGATATCTCCATGGCTTCTTCACCCTAGCAATAAGAGAAAGAGACAGCAAGAATTCCAAGGAGCCCTAGTCCTTCATGCACAGAGCAGCTGGTATTCGGATAAATAAGAAAACGTGAGCATGAGTTGGCACCAGCCTTGTCCATGTTGGCCCAAAACAAGCCTGCCACTGGTATGCATTCCCTTGCACCCCAAAAGATGTAACCAGATGAAATATGTCCCCAGAATGGAGCTGGTGTTCCCCAACACGGCTATAGGGTCTAGAAGATTTCCATTGCTGTTTGCTGGCCATAAGTATTCAGGCGCTCCACTAGTGGCTCAAAACCATAAGAGCCATCTTCTAATTTAGGAACATAAATTTGGGAGTAAGCCCTTGCTGAATACTGTGTGATTTAGGTAAAAGGTAAAGGTACCCCCGCCTAGATGCCCTAAGCACATCCGATCTCACCTGATTTCGGAAGCTAAGCAGGGTCGGCCCTGGTTAGTACCTGGATGGGCGACCACCAGGGAATACCAGGCGCTGTAGGCACATGGAGTAGGAACTGGCAAGGCACTCCAGTATTCCTGCCAAGAAAACTCCATGGACATGGGGTCACGAAGAGTCGGTCACGACTGTAACGACACAACACACACAAAGGTACCCCCTGAACATGCGTGCTAGTTATGTCCGACTCTAGGGGGCAGTGCTCATCTCCATTTGCAAGTGAAAGAGCCAGTGTTGTGCAAGTCCATGGCCATATGGCCGGTATGGCTGGATGCATTTCTGCACATGGAATGCTGTTTACCTTCCTGCTCTTTACAGCGGTATCTATTTATCTACTTGCTTTTACATGCTTTCAAACTGCTAGGTTGGCAGGAACTGGGGATAACAACGGGAGCTCGCTCCGCTGTGTGGCACCCAGGATTCGACCCCCCCCTGAGCTGCCGACTTGGCAGCCAACGTTTCAGTGCTCTAGCCAGCTGAGCCACCACACCCCTGTAGTCACAGATTTGCTTCAAGGTAAAGATGCACACAACAGCACCATACAGCAAACTTTCTTCTGGTTGCTTATGTTCCCACAAGATTGTTTTGTCCCTCTTCTAGTACTCTGCAAGGATGCTGATGCTGATGTCAATTCTGGTTTCTGATGACCACTTTTCAAGGTTTTCCAGTTGGAAAGTACCCAGAAGTGGTTTACCCTTCCTTTCTTCTGGGAGCACCCAAGGACTACAAAGCTTGCCCAAGGCCACACAGGCTGGGTCTTCACCCAGGAAGAACAGCGGGGAAACCAAATTTCCAAAATCCGGGCTCTGCAGCCAGCTACCTAACTCACTGGTTCCTGACTCACTCCAGCCGGCAAGCACTCTTCATGGTGCATAAGAAGTTAGAAATTGTTTGCTTCTTCTTAAAGCATTGATTGGTGGCTCTTCTGATCACTACATCTCCCAAATGTCCGTACACACAAAAAAACCCTGGAAAAGCATCACTTAGAAGTAAGATTAAAAACAGTTTTAAAGCTTTCTAAAACTCCGTTTTAAGGATCAAAGGGCTTTTGGAGTAACATCATTTTGCTTGCCCACCAGAAGAAGATCAAGAGGGAGGAAGCCCGCCTGGCCTTCCTGAGACCATTTCACAGTCAGATTGCTACTACAGAGAGGGTCCTGTTTCATGTACTTCCTTACCTAGCCTCTTGGGGTGGACATACCTTCGCCAACTGGGCAGCACAAAACCACAATATTATTGCATAGTTATATATCTGGACTACAAGTTTTGTACTGTCAGAAGTCCCCAGATCTGACCCAAACATAAGCCCTAGTCAGTTATCTCAGAAAGGCCTGGTATTAGACCTGCTGCAAAATTGAGATGTGTGAAGACCTTCCTCTTCAAAGAAGCTTACGGTGACCTTATTAGTTAGTTAGTTTTTTTTCTTTTTTCTTTTTTCTTTTTTCTCTATCTCCTGCCGCCATCTTGTTCTCCGCTGTATTTGTGTGGAGATTTTGCTTTTTATCCTTTTTATCATTGTTCGCCGCCCAGAGTTCCCGTTTAGGGAAGATGGAGCAGGATATAAGTCCTTAAATAAATAAATAATAAATTTTGATGACAATTGAATGAGAAAATGAATAAACACTGGTCTTGGACTATAAAATTGAATTATAGATACAGTATGGTTCTGGACTTGATGGGTAGACTAAAAACACAATAATCTCTCTCTCTCTTTAATCACACTGACTATGTGCAGGCTGAAAAGGTGGAAACCAAAATACTTTCTTCAGGATGTAATCACACAGTCAATATCTTTACCACGAAATAAAACAAAATTTTGAAACAATCTCTGCTCTTCTCTCTTGATTTGACAAGCCCTGTCCTCGGGAGTTCCCAGAATGGGTTGTTCCCTTTGCCCTTAGCAAATTCCCATGAGAAATCCCCCTGTCAGACCCCCTCCCTTTCCACAAGGCCAACTAGCCATCTGGGCCCATTCAGCATGTGGGTTTAAACAATGGCTTTTCATATGCAGGCAGTCTTGCTTAACTGGACAATCAGGGAAGTTTATCAGATAAGAAAGACCTTATTATTCAAGCTGATGCAGAGTTAGGCAGATCTCATGGACAATTAGAGTATGAATCTCCTTTATTTCTAAAGAAGAGAGTTTTGCGTACTCTTCTATTGAAATAATTGTAAATTTAAATGCCAGACTATGTCTGGATTCTAACCAATATGATATCCAAGTATGTAAAGATGATTGGGAGCCCAAGATAAATTAATCAAAATCACAGTTATCATATCTGTAATGTTCACTGATCACATACAGTATACTACATCTAAGGGGACCGATGCTTTATACCTATTATGATATAATGTACAGCATATATGTAGGGGGAAGGTTGCAGATAGTCGATTCTCACTATGTGGACAGGATGGAGTCCTTATCAATGGCCAATCTGCTAAATAGTTTTCATGGCACCCAAGGCATGTTTTTCATCTCAGTAACAGATGACAGCTTCAAGCATATTTAACATAGATGGTGCATAGTTAGAAGCATTTCAGGCTCTCAAGTTCCCTTGAACTTAACAACATATTTCTGAGCCATAACCCAAAGTACCCAAAACCTGAGGATTTCATTAGCTGAAGATGGAAGTTTCTGAAACAGTGGTTGTAAATTCAATATGCGATCAAAGACCTAACTGTGCATTGCAAGTGTATGCGGAAAAGTGAATCACACCTCAGTTTGGCATGGATACTAATTATTTTCTGCATAAATTAACATGGATGAAAATGTGCTCCTTTGGAAATATTCAGAGATGAGATAAATAACTTTCCACTGAAATCATTGTGAAGGTGCAACTGCTTATGTAATTTGGGTATGTCCTGAATACTCGTGTACATTAGTTTTGCAATTTAGAGTTTGTGCTGCACTAACCCAATAGGATTCTGGCCAACATAGCAAGCATACTAGCAAACTACACTAATATGGGGGAATAAGTGGAGAACCACAGAAAGCTGCTTTGTTGGAAACATTCATGATTCAAAGTAAACAATACAAAGGATGAAAAAAATTATGACTAAAATTACTGAGAATGCAAAAATTACTGAGCGGAGCAAGGAGCTAGTCAACAGCACTCCAGCAGAAGGATGCAAGAGGCAGTCTAATGATGCAACTGGACCCAAAAGACTGCATCAGAAAAGCATCTATAAATGCTTGTATGGAAATACCAGAAGCCTCTGGGAAAAAATAGGGGAGCTGGAATACTTAGCAATAGATAAAAATATTGATATTATTGGCATCACTGAAACCTGGTGGACAGGTGATAACCAATGGGATACAGTTATTCCAGGCTATAATCTGTACTTGAAGGACAAGAGGGGGCAAACGGGAGGTGGTGTAGCCTTGTACATCAAAGAAATGATAAAACCATACGAATTGGAATATCTAGGCGATTTGGAGTCATCATTAGAAACACTGTGGGTAAGAGTATCAGGCCACAAGGATGGTCTAACAGTAGGCATATGCTACCGGCCTCTGACCCATGTCCCTGAGAGAGACTGGCAGTTGTAAAGAAGGCATCTAAGAAGGGAAGCCTGGTTATAATGAGGGACTTCAATCACCCTCACATCAACTGGGTGAACTGTTGTTCAGCACATGATAAAGAGATAAAGTTCCTAGATATGCTAAATGATTGTTCCCTGGACCAGATGGTTGAAGACCCATCTAGAGGTATAAGAATCCTTGACTTGATCCTGAGTAATACTCAGGCTCTGGTGCAAAATGTTAATGTGACTGATCCAATAGAGAACAGTGACCACAACACAATTACTTTCAACTTATTCATAGACTGCAAATCACTGATAAAAATTAACACAGAGACCTTAATTTTCAAAAAGGAAATTTTCCAAAGATGAAGAAACTAGTACAAAAGAAGCTGAAAGGGAAAAACGAGAGACTCCAAGCACTCCAAGAGGCCTGGAGGCTGCTCACAAAAACAATAACAGTGGCCCAATTAGAATGCATACTCAAAAGGAAAAGGGCATTGCCAGGTCCAAGAGGACTCTGAGGTGGCTTAAAGAAGCTGTTCAGGAAATGATCAAAAGCAAGAAAAGCTCATTTAGAAGATGGAAGGCTTGTCCAAATGAGGACAACAGGCAGAAACATAAATTCTAGCAGAAAAAATGCAAGGCAACAATCAGGAAAGCAAAGGAAGACTTTGAGGAGCGTATAGCTAAAAACACTCAAAATAATAACATGGAATTCTTTAAGTACATTAGAAGTAAGACCCCAACTAGGAAGGCCATTGGACCACTAGACAACAACAAAAGGCAAGAAATTATTAAAGAGGAAACAGAGATTACAGAGAGACTCAATGAATTCTTTGTTTCAATATTCACTGAAGAAGACAAAGGCCACAAGCCCCAAACATAGGGAGGGAAACCAAAGAATTAAGCCAGATAGAAACAACCAGGGAGGAGGTCCTTTCACGTTTTGTTAAACTAAATACTAACAAATCACCAGGACCAGATGGCATCCATCCACGAGTTCTCAAGGAACTTAAAGATGAAATCGCTGAGCTCCTAGCCAAAATATATAATCTTTCCCTCAAATAAGGAAGGTAGCGAATTTTACACCAATCTTCAAAAAAAGGGCCCAGAGGTGATCCAGGAAATTACCAACTGGTCAGTTTGATACATGTTCCAGGTAAAGTGATGGAAACCATCCTAAAAGATAAAATTAATAGACACATAGAAGAGAAGGCACTGCTGAAGGAGAGCCAACATGGCTTCTGCAAGAACAAATCATGCCTCACTAATCTGTTGGAATTTTTTGAGTGTCAACAAGCATGTGTATAAGGGAGATCCAGTTGACATTGTTTATCTGGACTTTAAGAAGGCTTTTGACAAGGGCCCACACCAAAGGCTCTTAATAAACTTCCCAGCATAGAATAAAGGGGCAGGTCTTCTCCTGGATCAGCAACTGGCTAAGGGACAGGAAACAGAGAATAGCACTAAATGGACACTTCTCCAAGTGGAGGGAGGTAAAGAGTGGGGTCCCCCAAGGTTCCGTACTGGGACCCCTGCTTTTCAACCTCTTAATAAATGATTTAAAAATAGCAGTAAATAGCAAGGTAGCCAAATTTGCTGACAATATTAAATTATACAGGGTAGTAAAAACTGAGAGAGATTGTGAGGAGCTCTAGAGAGATCTCTTGACACCTGGGTAGTGGGCAAACCAGTGGCAAATGAGCTTTAACATTAGCAAGTGCAGAGTAATGCACGTTGGGGCAAAAAACCCAATTGCATTTATAAACTGATGGGGTCTGAGCTCTCTGCAACAAACCAGGGAAGGGACCTTGGTGTCCTAGTGGACAGCTCAATGAAGGTGTCAACACAGTGTGCTGCAGCAGTGAAAAAAAGCAAACTCAATGCTAGGGATCATTAGGAAGGGTATAGAAAATAAGTCAGCAAGTACCATTTTGCCTCTTTATAAATCTATGGTGAGGCCCTATCTGGAGTACTGTGCATAGTTCTGGTCACCATACCTCCAGAGGGATATTATTGAAATGGAAAAAGTGCAGAAGAGGGCAACCAGAATGATTAGGGGACTGGAACACCTTCCTTACCATCTGAGGCTGCAATGGCTGGGCCTCTTCACTCTTGAATAACGGTGCCTAAAAGGTGACCTGACTGAAGTTTATAAAATCATACATGGTGTGAAAAAATCTCTGGGCTGGAGAGATAGACAGGATGTCTCTCAATACTATTTGTGGGAACCATAAGGAGATGAAGACATCTGCTTGGGAACACCCTGAAGCAAATGGTGAGCCACTGTTTGAGACAGAATGCTGGACTGGCTGGGCTGTGGCCTGTTCCAGCAATGCTGTTCTTATGTAGATGGGTTCAGCAATGGATGTTAGAATGAAGCCAGAAAAGCAAAGGCACAAGCCGAACTTCGATAATTCATTTATTTACAACTTAATTATAGTTATATTTCATGGTTTTGCCAATACCTGCACTCAGGGCGGGTAATGCCAGGGGGAAAAGTGTGATTTTATAAGCACATTATCAGTAAGGAAATCACAAAAAGGATATTTTGAGCCCATTGCTCACTCTAGGGGAGGACACAAAGAGGAGTGTAGGCTGTTTCAAAAGACTGCAACAGGGAAGACACATTTCTGGCTTGCTGATATTTTGGAAGAAGTTGGAGACCCTGATGGTCCTCGCAAAAACTTTTGAGATGTTGCTCTTCCTAGTGCTTCAAGGCAAACTGCTGTCTTGATACCAACTATGACATACCCTCCATAGCTCATTTCATACTCCCTCTTGTTTTGTAATGTTGGGAGTCTATGTAGAATATTGTACATATCTGCTTATTTTGTGTAACCAAAGGAACCTCACCAGTTACCAAAGGACCAGTGCTGCAAAGAGCCAACCTGTGCAAGTGGAGCTGGGGAGCAGCTATCAATGCAGCCAGTGCTTCAGAGATTCTGAGAAAATAGGGTGCAGAAGACTCGACGTTGTACTGGACAGTGCTTCAAAATATTATTGACACATGAGCATTATCTTCTTTTTCCTAGCTTTTCCCTGCAGGTGTGGGGTCTGCTTTTTGGGTACTGAAATGCCACTTTGCCCAATGTCTTCAGGGCACAGACTGATGATTTGCCTGTCCTTATTGGCAGTGTCCTGTCATCTCTGTTTTGGTCACCGATGTGGCTGCCAGCCATCAATTTTCAGGTGATAAGCAGTTTGGGTGATGGTGAAAAGTGCCAATCTAAGGACATGTCCATGGCAGTGCAGCCAGCTTTCTCTCATCTTCTCTGTTATTGATAACATGCCTGGTTGATACTGGATAACATCAATTGTGACATGATGGAGTAGGGAGATAGCTGATATCCAATGGGGCATACATATTTCCATGACACGGAGGTGGCCCTCTATACCAATTGCTGCTTCCCAGCACTCTGTGTCATACAGTGTAACAAGGCAGAAAAATGATCTTGTGAATCTTGGATTTCAGATGGATTGGCATAAGTCTGTCGCAAAGCACACTGGTGCGTTCTCGCCATTGTAACCAGGCCACATTCCCCCTTGCTCACATATCCTCACTGATGCCACCATCACCTTGGAGATGGGAGCCAAGATACTGGAAGATGTCCACCGTCTTTAGGTTTTCTCCATTTATCTGGAGTGCTCATTGGGTGTCAACAATCTCTAGGTACTCAGTTTTCTTAATGTTTAGGCAGAATCCAAAGGGGTTGGGGTGGTTATTCCATGTCTGACTTTGCTACTGCAGTTTGTTCCTGGTGGTAGAGCAGGGAGCATTTTACTGCAGGTCTTATGTGATGGTATCGATAACCAGCATAAACAGGAGCAGCAACAGTGCAGGGCCTTGGTGCACTCCAGCTGGCACCTGAAAATGGTTAGAGAGGTCATCTAAGATTGGTGTACAACTGTTGGTGTTCTTGTATAGCATTTTGACCCAGTTGATGAGTGGTTCTGGCACCCCATGGTTACAGGGGGTACATCAGATCAGTTGATGTGGGGCATGGTCAAATGCCTTCTCCCAGCCTAGGAATGCTACGTGCAATGTTTGAGTTGAGCATTATGAACCTACAAGTAAATGAATGCCACAGATTTCTGTGCACCTACTCTGTGGTAAGACTCTTGTAATCTGCTGGAACAAATCCTTGAATTTTTGACCCTTTAGTGTCAGTGATTCAAACTCTAGATTTGATTCTTAGTTCCATCTTGGCTCTAAATACCAGGCCATTTACTTGTCCACATGTTTCCATTTGTAAGGTATCATCTGTACTATTTTTGTCTGGTGTTCTGACAGTACTAGCTGCACTGGCCATGATTTCTGGGAGTTGTAGTCCAAGAACTATAAGGACCCAAGGTTGAGAATCATTGCCTAAAGGAATTTCTTGCCAGGAGCCCATACTTTAGAATCTCATGCTTCTTTTATGGAAATGATACAAGGACACAGGAAGCAGAACTAGGCAGCATTATCATGCACTATGAGAGAAGAACTAAGCTCAGTGCCTCGGGTAGAACTGTGAGATGTGGGGAATGGAAGAGTTAGAGAAGGGGGATCTTTTGCCAAAAAAATATTTTGTGCCTTTGATCAGTTATAAACAGGAAGTCTGGCTTCCAGTTTCTAATAATGAGTTTCAGCATCTGGAAAGAGTAGGTGCAATACAAAACTCCATCTGGTTTTGACTACATTTGATTTCAGCCAAGTGTTAGTTTTATTTCTAGTTTGTTTATATTGTGTGGGAACAGTCATATATTTGCATCTGGCGGCTGTTACTCCTCCCTGTCCACAAAGGAGTTAAAAAAATAGGTTGAGTTGGTAAACGCATTGACTTCTTATACCTGGGAGCAGAACTCTCACCTTTATCCACCTTAAAATATGCCTTTGCAGGTTGCTCTCAGCCCCATGGAAGGGCACCACTGGGAGGCTGCAGAGTCCTGGGTGTTAGTATATTCAGGAATATCACCAGGTGTGAGTGTGAGTGTGTGTGCGCGCACACCCACCCACCCACCCACCCACCCACACAAGTGCATTTTTGCTCAAATCTCAATTTATAAAATTTTAAAAAGCCAGGTGAGCAAGGATGGCGAGGTATGTGCCCTTCAGCCTAATAGGATTTCCTCCTAAATGCAGGGATGGAGGAGGTGACTGTAAAGCCTGAAAGGGTCCTTAGTCATCTGCTGCTGGAAAAAAAAAGGTGGGGCGGGGCTCATCTTAAATACTTAGGTTTTCTCTGGCATACATTTGAGGAACAACAGAAGGCTTCATGAAATGCAAGTGATACAGTCCAATACAGCCTAGGCCAAGTAAAATGTTTTAGTCTTGATCTTGAAGGTGCCACAAGACTCTTTACTGTTTTTATTGCGAAACTGGGTGCTGAAAACTTATGTTCAGGAAGAGCTTGGATTTAAGATTGCCTCTAATTGCTACCTACCTCCTATACACATCATCAATTTTCCAAATTGGTTTGGGGGAACAATTTATGCTGGCAGTTATGAACACTAGCCCTCAGGTTCTAATCCTCTGGCATAAAAAGAAGGTTGATTTCAGGCATGCCTTTGATAGCTTCCTGACAACGGCAGCATCAAATGATGATCTGCCTGTGTGGAACCAAAGCAGGGCTAGTTAAATGCTGGAGAAGGCTCCATGATCAGTCTAGACTCCTCAATGGAAGCAATTCACGCCTACAGGAGACTGGACAAGGACAGACCCATGAGCCACCTTGGGTTGATAAAGGTTCAGGCATTGATATACAAGAAAGCTGTTCTGCTCCCCGCCTTGAGCCTCACCACAAACCGTCAGAAAGCCTGGCTGAGAAAGGAGCTGGGCTCCTGTCCACTCAGAGATGTCCAGGGCTCAGTGCGGATTTGACCCTGGATCCTCAAGCTGCGGGCCAAAGACTTAACCATTAAGCCCCACTGTCGTGCTTCCAGTCCCCACTTTTACACACAGATACTCCAAAACACTGGGCCCCTGCTCTCCCAGTGACCTTTCTCTTGTTATTGTGTGCCGGTAGATTATTCAGCAGCTGATCGGAGAACGTGAGGTTGGCCGCCTTACTGACAACCCAGTTGCTCCTGCAGCGGAGGGTGAAAGCAAGTCTCGCTTGCATTCAGCTACGCGGGCTGACGCATCGCGCAAAGAGCTTCCAACGAGGCGCTGCCAGGGAAAGAGAACGTGTGGATGATGTTCCCATTGTGCCTTTAGGTTCTTCCGCCTTCTCCCCCCCGCCCCCGCCCCCAATCAAGCTACGGAAATCTGCTTTGGAGTCAGAGGCAGGGTGGGCGGCGCGCTCTTCGCTGCATCACCACCTCTGCTTGCCGTTCCGCTGTAAGAAGTATTGCGCCTGTCTCGGGGTCCTTTATCTCGCATCATAAAATATGTACAGCGATTACCTCCAGACACGTTGCTCCAAACGGTCCTGAAACGGGGTTATCTTGGGTCGCATGGTTTTAACGGCCAACAGCAGGACTTGAAGGCATCTTTGGATTCCCGGGGGCTTGGAAAGTGGGGGTGGGGGACGACGACGACGACTAATCAGTAACGTACATCCCCTAAACAAATAAACTGGGGCAAGACGAGTCTGGGGTAAAACAAAGCGACAGATCGCTGCTTCCAGTGGAATCACGGGCTGGTTTAAACTAATGGTAAATTGAAAAGGCTTTTGGTTTTAATATCCCGGCGTGGAACAATTTCTCATGAAGGGGGGAAGTAGCACCGAAAAGGGAAACATGTGGAATAAACAGCACACCCTTTAATGGACCCCAGGGAACAAAGCCAGTCTGTCCTTTAGCAAGGAGGCCAGGGAGAGAGATGTCCGAGGTCGTCAGAAGAGCAAGATAAGGCAGTGGCCTTCGGGGTGGACGAGGGGAGGGCGGCTCACGGAGTGGACGCTTCAGTAGTCCTTAGCCCCCGTTCATCATCATCATCATCATCATCATCATCATCATCATCATCATCATCATCATCATCATCATCATCATCATCATCATCATCATCATCATCATCACAGAAATGAATAAATTCCGAGAGAGGTCAGCGAGTTAACCTGCAGTCTGTCGTAGCACAAACAGTTAACAGTCCATTTGGCATGGACTGTTCTGTGTGTGTGCGTGTTGTGTCGTTACAGTCCTGACCGACTCTCCTGACTCCATGTCCATGGAGTTTTCTTGGCAGGAATACTGGAGTGGCTTGCCAGTTCCCACTCCAGGCGCCTACAGCACTTGGTATTCCTGGTGGTCTCCCATCCAAGTACTGACCAGGGCCGACCCTGCTTAGCTTCCGAAATCAGGTGAGATCGGATGTGCTTAGGGCATCTAGGCAGCTTGGCATGGACTGTTGCCCCAATGCAAATACAATTGACTGCCATCCACGAAAAGCTTAGGCCGAATCGTACTTGTTAAGCTGGAAGGTGACGGAAGACGTGCCCTTTCTGTCTTGCAATAAGTTAGAAAGTGCCTCGGAGAAGAGCGAGACTGCCTGTCCCCTAAAGGTCTGGACAAGGATTCCGGGTAGGCGCCAGCGGTCCTCTTGCCCGCGACGCCAAGCTCTGTTTAAAAAAATAGTGTAATGGGCTTTATTGGGGACTCCGATCCAAAAGGAGCACTCTTTCCCCTTAGAGAGGTTTCGGCCGGGGATTAATATGCACCCCGCCCGCACGCGCCCAAACCCTGACACCCCCCCGCCCCCGCCCTGCTTCTGCTGCCTGACCTTTGCAAGGCCCCTCGCGGCGAGTGAGGCCCCAGCTTGGGGGAGTCGGGGAGCAGCCCGCGGCGCTCAGCGAAGGGAAGGCGGGGTAAGGCGGGGTGGGGGGGCTGGATGGAGTGGAGCAGGCAGGATGGGCTCCTGCCGTGTGTTGGCTTCCGCGTGCTTTGAGAGGCAGGAAACCGGCGAAGCTCGCCCTGAAGGCTGCTGCGACTGGTGGAAAGGAAAGAGGGCGGAAGGAAGGCAGGCAGGAAGGAAGGGGGGCAGGGAGAGAACTCAAGCCGCGAGGAGGTGAAGGCGGCGGAGGCGGGGTGGTGGCGGCGGCGGCGAACAACGCAGGAGCCGGAGCGAGAGAGCCGCTCGTCTCGCTCTTATCTGGGTCAAGAGGGTTAGACCGCCGAGGAGCGCCTGATCGCTAGCGAGAGACAAGGCGAGCCAGCTCGGCGCTTCTTCTTCTTCTTCTTCTGTTGCTGCTGCTGCAACCGCCGCCAAAGTTATCACACTACCCGCAAAGGGAAGGGGGGGGAGGGCGTGGGAGAAGGAAGGACGTGTGGCGGGGGGGGGGGTTTGCTGGCGGCTTCGGATCTCGCTACCAGCTCTCTCCACCACCACCCCACTCGGAACCAAGCCCAGCCAAGGTGCGCCGAGATTTTGCTCCCACTCTGGGATGAAGCCCCTTGGAGGGCACCCCACAGCCAGCGTGGCCCCGTGACGCGGAATAAGTGTCCCAGGCGCTTCTTCCCGGGCCTCTCTCCCAGCCCAGAGGCACGGCAGCCTTCTCTTCCCACTGCTTTATTCTGGCAGACAACAGGATTTGCCGAGATTTTCCGGCAGACCGAAGCGGGGCTTGATCCCTCCGGGGCCTGGCTCTTTAATCCGTTTAGTTCTCCATGCGGCCTGAAAGACCACAAGCCAACAAATAAAAAGGAACCACTCGATCAGAGCCCTAGATCCTCATTACTTTGCGGGGAGCACTGACTAGCGTAAGAGATATCTTGGGTTTCACAGTCAGAAGAGGGAACGCTCCCGAACCCCGGAAAACCTCACCACCACCTCCACCCAAGAGGAACCTGCTGGCTTGCAGCACACAAAGCTATGTACGTTTTACTCGGAAGACCCCTCGTGTCCAGTGGAAGTCCCCCCTCGTGTCCAGGAGTAGACTCAGTCTTTTCCTCCCAGCCAACTTCCACCAAATTCGGTGGGGCTTCCTTTCGAGCCAACGCGCGCCCGTTTCCCCTGGCCCTGAACCATGATTGACAAGGGCCCGGGCTTCACTTCGCCTTCTCGCCTCCTTCCCCGCCTTCTTTCCGTTGCTAACTGGGACGGTGGGCGACCCGGAGCCCTTCCCCCGGGGACGTGCCAGCAGGAGCCTTGCCTCTCCCGGCGGGCCGCCTCCCTCGGCCAGCTTGGCTGTGACCCAGACTCGCTCACAAAGAGCAGCTCGCCCGCTCGGAATCTCTGCCAAGCGAGGCAACCAGCCGAGGGGCGCTGCTGCAGCAACCAACCGCCTGGTTGGTGCACGTTGTTGGGGCCGCGGCCGCTGCTGCAGCCTCTTAAGCTCCCTCCTGCCTCCCTCTCCCCCGTCGCCTCCTCTTTATCGGTGCAGTCGCCTCCGCTCTGAGTCTCCCCCCCCTCGCATTGCAGGGGATGATGGATCGTGCCTGGCGGGGGTGATTTGGTGTTGATCGCACATCATCACTGGCAGGTTGGGCTAGTTGCTGATGGACGGCTTCTACCAGCGGCGCCTGCCCGCGCACACCCAAAGAGAGAAGAGGGAGGGAGGAAGGGAAGGAAGGGAGTGAGTGAGTGAGGGGGAGGGGGATGGGGGGGATGGAGGGAGCCGCTTGCTTGTTCACTCGCTGATCTGCCTTTGGTTCCCTCCGTGCTTCTTCCTTCCCTTGCCAGCCAGCCGGCGAGCACACAGAGCACGGAGCATCTGTCAGAACATCTCGACGGGTGACACTTTCTTTCCGCCCACCGCCGCCGCTGCCGCCGCCACCACCAGTAGCCGCCCTGCTGCGCTTCCGCCCCTGGCAACTCCACAGAAGGGGCCGCCAGAGGCTGCGATCGCTTGGACCCGTCTTACAAGAGGCTAGAAGGCGCCGCGAAAGGACAGGAGGCTTTTGGAGCACCGCCTCCCCACCCCTCACCCCCCACTCCCTCTTCATCCCGTGCCAAGCCAGGGGCTCACGTCAGCGATCTTCGTGGGGCAGAAAGGGCTCTCCACCGCACCAGGCCCACTTCCTGGCAACTAGCTGGGGGTGGCGGGGGGGGTGGCTCCTTTACTCGCCGCCGGTTCCGCAGGATTGCCTAAAAACGGGGCGAAGGGGGGGGGGAACCGTGACCAATCCGGCTTTTTAACAGCTCAGGCCTTTGAACAGGCGGCTCTCGCCCACGGGAGTTTCTGCTGCCGCTGTGGAACTCCGGCCCAGGCTTACACACACACACACACACACACACACACACACACACACACACACACA
>JAHTLZ010003399.1:9368066-9393931 GCA_023846285.1 Phrynocephalus versicolor | reverse complement strand
TAGATAGATAGATAGATAGATAGATAGATAGATAGATAGATAGATAGATAGATAGATAGATAGATAGATAGATAGATAGATAGATAGATAGATAGATAGATAGATAGATATGTGTGTGTGTGTGTCCTGCCAGTACAGCCAGCCTGTGTGGCCTTGGGAGAACTGCACAGTCCCAGGGCATCTCTAGAACAAGGGGATGGTAAACAATGTCTGTGTAAGCCCTACCTAGAAACCCTGAAAATTATTCAGAATTGACTAGACAGCACATGATTATTAAGATTCCTAGGGCCTCGGTCCTTTACCAAGGAGAAAGGTGGGGTAAAAATACTCAAAAATATATAAAAAATAAATAGGGCGGTGTAGTAGACAGAGTATTGAGCTAAAGGACTTTGGATAACAGTATTTGAATCTCTCCTCAGCCATGGAAACTGACTGGAGAAGTGGAACTGGTAAAACCACTACTTTAATATCTCATTTGCTTTGAAAGCCCTATTGGGATCTGACTGGAAGGCACAAAACACACATAGTCTAAAGAGGTTCTCTGGAAGAATTATAGCACTCCTCTCTAGGTATATCTAGATTGCTTTTAACCCAGGAGAAACTAGTTACAAATAAATAAAGATGAATTTGCCTGACGGTATAAGGTACCAAAATAAGCAAATGATGGTTAAGTTAATATTCACAAAGTTCAATTCACATGTTCAAAGTGCTTGACTTCATATCTGTTCAGCTGCCCTTTCAATAGTCTTATAATATAGGGCAGGACTTACACTATGTGGTGTCACTCAGCTAGGGGTGGTAGAGATCAGTGACAGGAAGTCCCCTATCTGCTTCCCTTTATTGCCCATACCCTGTGTATTATGCTGTGGTCTTCCAGATGGTGCCCGTGGCAGGATCAACTAGACTGACTAGGGTCAATGGGAACTGCAGTCCAGCACCTTCTTGAGAGAGTCCCCGTGTCGCCTGCATTGCCTTGCGTAGATACTGGATGCAAGACTTTCATGGAGTCACTGGCATCCTGTCATGGATACTGTAATATATACTCCATATATTGGTTACAGGAAAGTGTAGCGCCAGATGAAGGAAGCAGATTCTTCTGTGCCTCCCTCATCTTTGGCCAAGACCTTCCGGAGCTCTTTGCCCTCCTTTCCCAGTCTGGTCTCTCCTTGCTAACTGGCCTTCTGCTATCAGCAGGAAGCCTATTCTTTCTTGGTTGCAGCGGAGGGAGTGGGGGAGGGGACAACCCCCGCTCCCCCCCCCCATCCTTCTATGCTCATGAAGATGCAGCCCCATTGCACCAGTCATGGTCCCCCTTCCCTTGGCTATTTAAAAAAAGAGAGAGAAGGGTTGTGTTGTATTCTCCCACACAGAAGCAGGAGGTTTCTCGTTCCAAACAATGCTTACATTCAGCCTATACAGCTCCATTCTGTGGGACCAGGCAAGAGAAGCACCATTCTTTATAAATGCATGGACAAAGAAACCACAGCCCAACAGGGCGAAAGGGAGGCTTGCAAATTGGGCTGCTGCAGAATCAGAGGCTGAGATCGTCCAGCCACTGCCTGGGAGACAATGGGCTCTACTGGGGGAAAGAGGGCTCTTGAAGTCACTTAAACGGCCTCTCTGATGGGAATGTGTGTGGACCACATGGGCCACCTTTACAGCCCAATGCAAAGCACCTCCGTTTGGAGTGCTTCCTTGCAGTGATTAAGCCCTTGGAAACCCAGAGGCTTTTTTTCCCCAAGGAAGTCTAGAGTGCCATAGGGAATGCCTAGTGTTAAATCTGCTTGTTGCCATGCCATTATGTAGTAAATAAGACTCAGGAGAAGTGCCCCTCCCCGCCAAGTCCCTTGTGGGTCATTAAGAGCTGTTGAAGCCATCTTCAGTTACTTGGAGCTTGCCACGGAGTAACTCAAGGAGGGAGGGTCAGGAGAGAAAAGGACAGAGGAGCTTTGGGGATGCCATGATTTTTGTGATGCAGTGAATTTTCTTAGATAACAAAGACACTGAAATCCCACCTGACCATCTCTGGTTCAATATGCCATTATTTCCCCTTTAACGTTAGTGGAGCTACCTGTTTAAACCAGATACAATCCTAATTGTGTTGCACCTTGTGGGTGAAATAATACAACATATTTTTAGGGTTGGGGGGAGGAAATATTCTGCACAGTACAGCCCCCTTTTGGCTGGGTTAGGTGCACTTTTAAAGTGAATGCTACCAACGGAATAACATTTGCAAAAAATAAAAAAATAAAAAAAATAAAACTGGGATAAACGCTTCTGTGAGATCTGACAGGCCCTTGGTACTTCACTCTTCCAAAATTGCTTTGTACATACATTCATACATTCTTAAGCATATTAAGAGAGTACCAGAATATTTCTTTGGACTAAGCTTTTCCTTTTCCTTTTACGTGGAACATCTCTCTCCTGCCCCAAATCAGCCAATAGATCGCTGTCTTCCTTAGGCCTTGGGGGTGGGTGGGTGCCTCTTGTGTTGCTTAGAGGAGCTGGTCGAACACTTTAGGGCTCCCCATTGAAGACGTGCAGAACCCATGGATGGCACAAACCACCATCAGGAGGTCACACGGGCACCTATTGCTGGCTCTGACCCTCCCCTGTTGTGCCAAGGGCCTGGGCCAAGAGAGCCAGGGAGCCCAAAGGCCAAAGGTCTTGGCCTTTGGCTTACACTGTTGAGGCAAATGTCTGAGGACTTAACACGTGCCTCCCTGGACCGTCAGAGCAATTCTGCCCCAGGGTGATAAGAAAACCATTTGGAAATCTCCCCTGCCTGCCTTTCCTCTCTACACTTGTTGCAGGAGTGCCTTTTAAAGAGTAGGGGTGGGAAATGCTTCAATTACTGGGTTTGAACTTTGGTCCAAATTTGCCTGAAAGCCCACACGCACACACACACACACACACACACACACAAACACCAGATTTTACTCCAAGAGCACATTAACAGAATCCCATGTTTTATATTCCTAGAGAACTTCTCTAGCTCCATAACTGCACAGGAAGATGGAAGGTGCAATATGTCTTCCTTGTAGGTATTGGAAGAACCAGCAGCCTTAGAAGTGCCCTTTCTCGCTTTTCACTGCAAGCAGTACTATGGGGAGATCTAAACTGGGTTTATTAAGAATCAGGTTATTGTGTGCTCCCAGCACCAGGTTCTAGAACAGGTCAGAAGACAGAGAGCATGTTCCTGTGATGGATAACTTAATAGGATTTAAAACATCACGTGCCCATGCCTGGAAGCCCGGTGGTGGAGTTGGGGAATTCGCTTTAGCGGCATAGCCGCTCTGCCCCAGCAAAACAAGGCGCTTGACTGGTGGTAGCTAATCTCCATGAAGTGCCCTCCAGCATGCGCCCCAAATTGCCTGGGCCAGCAGAACGCACGGAAGGTTTCCAGCTAGAGAAGCAGGAGCGGCTGGATTTGCTGGGAGGGAGGAGGGGGTGGGGGTGGGGTGGGGGTGGCGGACGCCTGTTTGCCAGGCAGCAGAGGGTTGGTTGCTCTGTTTTGCTCTCCGACTCCACACGCCACGCTCGGCTGAAGAAGCAACGCCTTCAGACAGAATCCTTGCCTGGGCCTGCCTCCGCCTTCTCTTAACCGGCTGGATTTGACCTTGGTGGCCTTGGCTGCGGCTGTTGTTTAGCGAAGGCCAGGCTTCCGCTCCGGGAATATTTCACTGGGTGATTCCCTCCCCACCCACCCACCCCCTCCCTCCGCGTTTTCCCTTCCCTGCCGCTCCTTCCAGCCTCTGATTTGCTCTCTACATTGCCTTTACCTTCCGAGGAGGAAAACTGCCATCTCAACCCATATTTTGAGATCATCTGCAAGGCACCCCCCTCCCCACAAGGACCTCCAAGGTTATCAACGATTAATCACACTTGAGAGAGCGAAGTGCGACCTTTAAAGAGGATGAAGCGCCGCAGGTTCCCAACCTCATCGTCAACATATTAACTTTTACCCCTTCGATACCTTACCTAGACCCATTTACTTGCAAGTAAACGGCAGTGATTGCGGTGGAAAGTAGCTGCAGGCGAAGATGGGCAGCGATCCTGGCTTTCAAAGGGAGGGGGCCGAGTGCCCTTCCACGGGACTGTCGATTCGGCAGCAGACACGAAAGCAAGTGAATGGTGGTGGCAGGAAATCGTTGGATAGGCCAGAGCAGCGGATCACAACAGGCAGTAACAGCCGTGACAGGCGGGGTGGGGGTGGGGAATGAAAGAGCGAGAAAGCCCCACGTTGTAAGTCCAGAGGCTCCTGGAAGAGAAATCTTTATGAAGCAATGGACTGGGGCCCGAGGTGTGGAGGTAGGGAAAGGTTTATGTCTATGAGGTTCGTCGTCTCTGCAATAACAAGAGATCGATCTCTGGGTTGTTGTGCCCCCCCCCCCACACACAAATGCACCCACGGACAGCATGTTCAATGTTTTTTATGAAGACAGGCAGACTTCAAGCCGTGTATGTAAATGGTTCTCCGAGCACCAAAACGTTAATTTCAAAAGCACAACGCCGAGCAGTGTGTTCGGCAGCCTTTGGCGACGAAAAATAAAATAAAATCAGGAAATGCGAAGACCGTACTCAGAAAGAGTGGATCGGGAAGAAAAGTTGGGTTTGTTCCCAATTCCCGTGCAAGTGCAAGCTGCAAGCAAGCGCAGGGTTTGTGTGTGTTGGGGGGGGGCGACGCTGCTGTGGCACCCGGCTGTACTGAAGAGACGACGATAAATGGATGAATTTACTGCAGCTCAGTGATCCAAGGAAAATGACTGTGCGGGGAAGGGAAAGAGATTCCCAAAGCTTCCCTCTCTAATCCTCACGGGTGGGAGCTGCGGAGCTGCTGCAGAATCCCCCACCCCCACCCCCACCCCCACCCCCAACCCCCTCCGCTGCGTCCTGCCCGCCTTCTGCCTCGTTGCTTGCCTGCCTGGGAGACGCTGCGCCTGCGCATTGGGCTCCCGAGGACCGCTTGTACAGGAAGCGTGCCCGGAGCTTTCCCTGCCGCCAGAGCAGCCTCTCCAGCATCTCGCTCTAGCAAGGCATAATGCCACATTAATATGAAACGGCTTGCAAGGCGTCGCTAATTAGGAAATTGATGGGAGAAAAAAATGTGTGGGGGGGAGGCAGGGCGCCGCGCTTTGTGTTCGCTGCCGGTCTGGAGAGCTGAAAAGAGGACCTGCTTGTCCCGGATCCTCCTCTGGCCATGGCAAAGTTTTTGAGGCTCTGCTGGAGCGATTGAGGAGCCGGACCGGGCGGGCAGCTGAGCGAGAGACCCCCCCACAACATACACACCTCGTTCCCAGAGGACGAGACCAAGACTTGGGCCTTCAGCTGCCCTGGCAGAGGGTACCTTTCGCGGGGCTTGGCTGAGAGAGAGCGAAGGCCTAGTTTTCAATGAAAAGGGCAGCCTAGTGGGCTTCGGTTTCACCCGCTGAAGGTGAACGGCGTCTGCCTAGGAAAACGGTCCCCGCATATGGAAAGGGAGCATGCCGCGAAGGAGGCTCCTCTAGGACCCTTCTCTGGGACAGAAGTCTTTGGACAAGGAGGGAGACCTTCTCCACAAAGCAATGTTGGATAGTATGAGTCCGGGCAGCTCATACTAGCTTTCAGGTAGGCTGTCTAGCCGGTACCTCTTCAGCCACTTTCACAACATTTGAGCCTCCCCTTCACTGAATCGACACTGTTTCTGGAACAGTTTCTAAAGCTGGCACTGATAAAATTGATCTCAAGAAACTGCCCTTGGCTGAATCCCAAACTGCCAAAAATGAAGGCACAAACGGCATCCTGACCTCTAAAGTCAGTGTGCAAATTCCCCACATCTAACCAAGTTAGGTTTGCAAGTGAGGCAAACAATTCTCTAAACACCCCCCCCCACACACACAGAGGGGGTGGGGAGTAAGAAACCAACAAATTCTAATAAATGGATTAGCAACAATTGGCTGCCTTTTCTGATACTTCAGATTTCTTGCTTGGCTGGATGCCTCAACACTGTCCTGATCATCTTCTTTCAAACACACATATACACTTTATTATTATCTTTTATTCAACCTTCTCTTTCATTCATGTCTTTATATGGGTTTATAGACTGCCCTGTTTTAGAGACTAGCAACAGGCAACAAAAGCTTAAGTTCCCCACGACTGCTATAGAGAGTGAATGTAATTCCCAGTCCCAAAGATAAAATAACCTGAACGTGTGAATCTTAGCAGTTCTCAAAGAGGTTCATATGGCAGCCAAAGCTCTCTTATGGTTCAGAGTTGGAAGGAACACCACAACTGGCTCTATCTTTCAACACACACACACACACACACACACGTCAGTGCCACATTATTGACCAGTTCCGAGCTGCTCAGTTAACAAGTGCTGGTCTGTTCCTGCTGGACACTGGCTCTCCAAAAGAGTTCACTGACAGGCACTTTCTAGACAGGTGACAATGAGAGGGAGAAAGAGAGAGTTGGGGGAGAGAACCAACAAGAGAGAAACAGGAGGTGTGCAGAATAAGGCAGATGCAGCATGTCAAGCTATACTGTGCTAGCAAAGGAATACAGTAGTAAGAAGAAGCCATGCAGTCCGGTAAGGGGTGGGCAATAGCAAAGAGGAGCTGCAGAACCTTGCAAGTGGGGAGCTTGTGCTGGCAGTGGCAGAGGTCATCCCATTCCAAGGAGCAGCACCATTTGTGGTACTTGGACCTGCCACCTGAGCTGGCTTTGTACTAAAGGTAGTGCTGGTCCTGGTGAATTCATTGATATTGGGTTTCTTCCACTTTCAGTGCTGACTTCAGATGTGCCCATTGCCGGCATTAGCCCTGACAGATTATCTTGGGTGGAATGTGGCTCCATAAAGGTTGCTCACCCTTGTTACAAAGCCTTTACTGTGCTGCCTACCCCCCCGACCTTCTCCCTTGACCTCTGCTTGAACAATAAATGGAGGGAACACATAGGCCACAGGCTCTGGAGCTGAGAAATGGTTCACTGCATGATCCTAAATCTAATGGCCCAGGGGGCTTGCACTCCAGGACTTGCTTAACGCCATGGATTTCTGCCTGTGCAAAATGACTTAAATGAAAACAGGCCAATTTAATATTTTGTGATCTGATTAAAATAAACTATGCTAATAAACAACTGCTCAAAATTGGTGAAAATGTGTTCAGAAAGAGGGCTGCTCAGCTGGTTAGGGTGCAGTTTTGGCTATTATAGAAGGGTAAGACAGTTAGAGCCCTTTGAACCCTTGTCCCTGAATCAGGAAAGAAATGGTTGTTCATAGGTTCCACAGAATCATGGTCCAAATTGTCTTTGAACAATTGCACAAACTTAGGCCAAATCAACTGTGCAAACGTGGACTATGGGCACCTACAGAGAGGAACTATATACCCTTATGGTTCCGACTAGACATCCAATCATTTGAATTGACCAAACAGAAATAGGAGAGGCAGTGCTGCTGGTGTCAAAGGAAAAGGAAGCGACAGCTGAACACTCTCAATAAAGACCAGGATCTGTTCACTGAGGCACTAAAGAGGGAATCAAACAGAGGTCACAATGATTCATATTCTTCTATGCAGTCACTCCACAAGCTCTTTAGCATACATGATTGTAAGATGAAGTAAAGGTCCTGTAGCCTCATTGGTCACAAGTATTTATATTCTAGAATGTTATTTTTCCCTTTCTAATCTAGCACAGTTAGGTTTTCTTTTCTTATACCATTTACTACTAGGATTGTGTGTGTGTGTGTGTGTGTGTGTGTGTGAGAGAGAGAGAGAGAGAGAGAGAGAGAGAGAGCACGCATGTGTGTATGAATAACTGCCTTCGTTTAGTATGGGCTTTGTTTGGCTAGGTCAGAACTGGTGCGCTAGGATCTCTGCCTGTCCTATGTCTGCATTTATTGTTCTTTGTGGTGGTGCAAATCTCTCTGCCTGCTTGGTCACTGTGCAATTGCTAGAGTAAAGCTAAAATAGGTAGAAGGACACCTCACTCTTAAAAAAGGCACACACTAGCCACACTTCTGGTTTCCTCATCCATCACAGCTCTCCAGCCAATTCTAATCTCATCATCCATCTCCTCTCCAAGGGCTCCTGTCTCCCCTACCTTGCAAAATTACCTCTGCCTTTCCATGTGACAGATTCTTATCCTGCATCCTCTAAGCCCCTTTCCCCAGTGCCCTTCGTGGCCTAGAGAATCCTACCCAATCGTACCATCGGATCAATCCAGTCAATCTCTCCTGCCGTCCAAGCTTCCTTCCATATAGATCCCATATCATTATCACTCCCTTTCATCTCCAGTCTTGGCAAGAAATGCTGGCAATCAACAAACTCCTCCAGGCCAGCCTTGCTTTTTTATTTTGGCATATTCCATGAAACTTGGTGTACATAAAAGGAATGGAAGGGCACAAGGGGAGGATGGGGAGGAAGCTATTGCCAGAATCTGCAGTAACAGACTACTGGGAGTCAAGTTTTGCAGCTCAAAAATGGTTCAGGAGTTTCAGGGGAGTGTTCTGGCACTGATGAAGGTCCCCGTTGAAACTCACCAATAGGTCCAATATTGCTCACAGACCCATTGAGCCTCCAGCATTGCATGGGATCCTTCTCTATCTTACATTGCCATGCATAAAATCTTTGCCTTTTTTTGGCTGGATTGAGCAAATTCCTCAGGCTATACAAAATGAATGGAAGGAGTCACAGTGTTTGCAGTCACAAGCAAATTGATCCAGGATCTGATGTGACAAGGATAGGGAGGCTGGTATACATTCCCAGTGCTTTGCAAGTTAGGGTGCGACTGCATCGGGAAACTGAACATTTTGTAATTGCATGTGATAAAGTGATCTAACAGCAAAATCAAAACGTTGTTTAAAGAATTAAACTAAACATACTTCAGGGTGACTAGGGACAGAGTTTGTAGGGGCATATGTTCCCCATGTACCAGAAAACTGGTATTCAAAGTCATGCCTCCAAACCTTTTGTAGAATGAAACAAATCAGCATGCAGACAAAAACACTGTTCAAATTGCAGTGGTTACAAAAAAGTAGAATCCCCCAGTGACAGGGGAGAAAAGTTAGGAGTGAAAGGGGAAAAGAAAGACCTGGTTTGATTGAGCTTTATGTCATGTGATCACTGGAAAATGTTTCAAATTCACCATTCCAATTCCAGAATAAATTGTGATGTATTTTCCAATGGACTCACATGCTTAATTTACAATCTGGACACCACCACCCCCCACTTTTAGCAGAGGGATCTTACAAATATGGTCTGCTTCAGTACCAATAAAAACAGCCATCAGTGCACAATAGAAAAAAAAATTCAAGAATAAGAAGTTCAAATATCTGGGCCAGACATCTTTTGCAATTATAAAATAGTTTAGATTTGGGAGCCTTAATAATTTGTCTCCTGAAATAATGCCAGGGCCATTAAAAGATCACAGTGCTTTTTGTTTTGATCATGAGAACCTCACATCAAGGGAGAAAGTATTAATAATACCTATATCTATTTTTAAAAAGCAATTAACTGTGCGCCGATCCCAAACACATATTGCAATCAAATCACAACCCTGTTTTGAACACAACCCTCAGGCTGAGTGCAAGGCGACTCCTGACCAGGTGGCATCTATTCCACCGTCCTAAATGCACCTAATCCATGTCACTTGAAACTGCCTAAAAGTGCAACTGGGCGTTTTTGGAGTAATAGGTGGGTGTTAAGACCCCAGACTCTCCCTCTCCCTCTCCTCCACCCCCGCACAGAATTTCCACAGGGCCTCACGTGTCCCCTTTTCCCAGGCCCTGGCCTTTGCGATAAACATCTCAAGCACCAGCGGGAGCGGAACCCACGTACTCGTCGGCTCCTTCCGAAGGCCGTGGCTGGTTTCCACCATGGCCCTCCACGTCGGCGACCCTTTCCCCTCTCCCTCCCCCCCCGTAGCACCAGCTCTCCCGCCCTGTGCTAAGCCTCTGAGGACATCACCAAGAACCCCCCCACCTCCACTCCTCCCACGAGGCCTGGCTGGCGACAGAGGAAGCGACTGGCGTGGCGACGAGCGACTGCGGCGGGAGGGAAGGCTCGGCTGCTTCGCCGGTGAAGCCCGTTTCATTCCGCGGCCGCCACCAGCAGAGGCGGTGCTGCAGGAAAGGAAACACAAAGCGGGGAGGGCAGGGGAAGGGAGGGGAGGCGAAGCAGGCAGGCAGGCAGGCAGGCAGGGAGGGAGGGAGGAAACAACAGCGGAGGAGGAGGAGGGGTGGAGGAGGAAGGAAGGAAAGAAAGAGGGAGGGAGGAGGGGTCATCTGGCAGCGCTAAGCAAGGGGGAAGGGCTGCTGGCAGCCAGCCGGGAGGTTTATCACCTCGCCCTTGGCTGCGCTGGAGACGAAGCTGAGAAAAGTTGAGCCTTCCCCGCTCACACACACACACCGCCCGCCCGCGAGCTGAAAGCAGGAGCGAAAGCCAGCGCCTTCTCTTCCCTGCCAGAGCAGCACGTCGGCCAGCAACGACTGGCTCGTCGCTCCCGCGCTCGCTCGTCTCTCTCTCTCTTCCCCCCCCCCGCTTCCACCTCTGCTGAGAATAGCGTTTAGCCGTTCATGCATCATGTGTGTCAAATAAATGCCTGATTGAGGCCCTCGGCGGAGGAATTAGCCTGCGACGCGCCGCAAAGGCACAAGAGGAGGAAGGGAAAAGCGCTGAGGCATCGCCCGCTCGCGGCGTTTTCGGCCAGCCCCGGGCTTTGCTCTCTCTCGCCCTTTTCTGGCGCTCGTCTCTCTCCCCCCCCCCCCAAAACCAGGCGCATTCCTTCCCAGCCCGCCCAGCCCCGCAGGGAGGGCAGGGAGGCCGCTGGGTCGCGTCCGCGTCCAGAAAGCCTGCCAGACCAGCTCCGGCGGAGGGCTCCGTTCGGTGAAAGCGGGCAGCCTTCCCGGGGCGCCCTGTTCTGGCAAGTCCTTTGGAGCAACGCGGTCTCCCCCCTCCCCTTCGGGGGCACTGCATGTCCCCGTCCTCGGCGTGTGTGCCGGGATGAAAGACTCCATTGATTTGGAGGCTGGGCTCCCAACGACATCTGCTTCGGGTTTGACCGCAAGCGTTTGGCCCGATGCCTCGGGGCTCTCGAGATTAGGCCCACAAGGCAGACCAGCCCGCACGCTCGTCGTTTCCCCCTCAACCGAGGTCACAAGGAAGCCGCCGGCTTTCATGTTGACAGCCAGGTGGTGGTGGTGGGACTGGAGGGCACGCACAGTGTGTGTGTGTGTGGGGGGGGGGGGGGAGACGGGGTTGGCAACGGCAAGAGAAAATCTGAGCGGACCTGGCCGGTGGCCGAAAAGTCCCGCTGAGAAACGAGGGAGGCAGAGGTTTAGGGCTAGGACTGCTCCTCCTCCCTTTCCCCTCCGGGGCCCGCGCTACCTGCGGGCCTCGCTCTCTGAGGCCACCCGTCAGGCCCGTGAGACGGGACCGCGGCTTTTACGCAGCAGTTCCCGGAGTCTTTCCTCCCACCCTTCCCGTGTCCAAAAGAAGAACGGCCAACGGAGAGAGGCGATCCAGAACAGTCGCGTTAGTTAAAGTGGAGCGAGGTGGCGGCCGGAACACTTCGCCCAGCTTGGAAACTGTGAGCAAGGCGACGTTTGCTCGATCGACTGCTGGGGGGGGGGGGGGGGGGGCGGGCGTGTGCAGGCCACTTAGAAAAGTCACTTGCCCCTTTTCTTACTCCGGCATTTCCTTTTCTTTTCAACACGCTCCTCTTGGCTGCCTTTCCAACCTGCATCAGGGAGGACTTGGCACGTTGTGTCTGAATTAATTTACACAGCGTGTGAGGAAGCTTCCTCGTGTGAGCCACATATCTTGGTACCATTCGCCTCTCTGAAACTCTGCGCTGGGAGGTTTCGGAGCCTCCTCTTTCGAATTGCCTTCGGCTCCCCGAGTTTAAAAGGAAGGTCGTTTTCCTCTGAAATGCAGATCATCAGTCCCATTCACTGCATCTAATCCCTCCCAGAACAGACAGGGAAGTGTGTCCTAGAGCCATATGCAGAGTGCCTGCTCCTTTATGCGGGATGAACACCATCGGCGAGATGAGCCTCTCTCGTCTTGGGTTGCGTTCGGCCCGCATTAGGGAGCAGATGAGAATCCCTCATTACGTAAGAAAGCACTTTCCCAATTATTTGCATTTTTGTTTTCATTCTGCAAATAAACTCCCGCCCTCAAGACATCCAAATGAATTTAAAGCTAACATGGGAAATGCTCAGGGAGGGGGAGGGGGAAGGGGAAGGAGTGTAAGAGAAGAAAGCGAGGAGCTGGAGGCAGGAAATTGCTTTAGGCTGCTATCTGTGTGTCAAGTTTCAGCACTCCGCTGACATTTCTGGTTGAACGCCACAGTCCTGCAAATAGAAAATCAGGTGGTGCGGGAGGTGGGGGTGGGGAAGTGTGGGGACGGAAAGATCTTGGGTGGGTGGGTGGGTGTTGGTGTGTTTGTGCGCGCACTGGAGCAGCGAATGGGCCAGACTGCTGCCCCCTCCCGCTCTGCCCCCCCCCGGCCGCCGCCACCGCAGCGTCCCTGAAGCCAGCGCGGCCGTGTCTCGTAGCGTCACTGTGCAGCAGAGGGAATGAATCAAGCAGGCATCTGAGCGGAGCGCCAGCACCTTCCGCCATCCATTCAAGCGCCGAAGCGCGTGAAAGCCTGCTGATCGCTGCCATTGTTACACGCGGCCGATGTGGGAACCGGAGCCTCGGCTCTGGCAAGAGATAAATAGCCTCTGACGGCGCCTCTTCGCGGGGGACTGCCTCCAACTGCACGCGGCGGACTCTCCCAGGTCGGTGTTGCTCTCTTTCCTGCGCTCCGCTGTCGCTCCTTCCCTTCCTTGGCCCCGTCCCTTTCCCTCCCGCCCAGCTTGCTCGGTCTCTCCTCCCCTTTTCTTCCCCCCCCTTTCCCGCCCCCGCCCTTCTGTGTTTAGAGTCTGGGATCGCCCTGCAGCTTTCGCAGATCATCACAAGGAAGGTTTCAGAGCCGCAGATTTGCTCTGGGCCACCTCGGTGAGAAAGGCCGAACTGGTCGTGGAGTCCAGAAACTCCAGGCAGAACCACATCCCGAAACCCGATAAGCCGAGAACCTCAGCATCCACAGAAACTGCCCGACCCGCTGTTCAGTTCAGCCCCCTTCGTTTTCCTTTTCACAAACCCCGGTTCCGTCGAAGCCCCTGGATTTGCTAACAACAAGCCCTGCCCTACCACCAGCCCTGAAGTGGTGACTTAACCTCTCCTCCCGCTTCCACGTTTCGCCCTAGTGGGCTGGTGGATCGAAGGTGTTAATTTCCTTTCCGCAAATAGCTGGTGTAAACCTGTAGACCCCGGTCTGAGGTAGAGGGAAAGACTCCACCGATGCAAAGCTGTTCAGCATATTCAATTGGAAGCAATTCCCGAAGAATTTTGCTCTCAGGAAACAGTGCCCGGGATTTCCGACGGCTTTGGGCAGAAGCAGGAACCGAGGGCTGCCAGGGCTCCGACGTCTGAGGCCCTTTAAAAATGACCCCCGCAACAAGCGAGTTTAGGATGATTAGGAGTGTCCCTGCCACGCTTTGCTTGCTCTCTGCCGGAATTAGTACTATTTGAGATTGCAGATCTCTATGGATTGCTAAAGAAAATCAGTCTCCAGCACGCCGGTGGCGGAGTGGTGGTGGTGGTGGTGGTGGTGGTGGCGGTAGCAGAAAGCTAGGATGGATAAAGGCAGCCCCGCAGGCCTTGGGGGGGGGGGATATTAAGAATTGTCTTGATAAGTATTCCTCATCCTCTCTCTGTGTATAAACAAGATCCAGTGTGGATTACGACCTGGGTTCAGATATTTGCTAGACCCTGGGAACTACATTGGCACAACTACTCCTTACATGTCTTAGGAGCCTGAAACACCCCTAATAGGAGCTGACACACAAACAACATCACTCCCCACCCTCGCTTCAAATGGGATGGACAAGCAGCATGCTGAGACCTGATTGCTGGGAAGCCAGCCCTTCTGAGCTCCAGGAAACCAAAATTCCACAGGGAGGCTTCCCCCAGGGCCCCAGTAATGAGCAGTCTATGCTCTCAATACAACTTTGGCTGCAAGGAGTGGGGCTGGCTTCCAAGCAAGCATCCTGGCATATATCAGCTCAGCGATGGGAAAGCCTGGACCTTCTCACCCATGCCTGTCCAGGCCACTTGACTATATATAGCAGCTTCCTCCTAGAGTCAGGTTTACTTATTCCAAACATTGAGAAAGCACTTTGAAAAGAAAGGCAGAGGAATCCTTTCCTTTTTTTGGGGGGGGGGAGAAGCTGTCATAGGGCAAATTGTGGTGGTCCTAGACCATCACAATTTAGAAGGCACTGAACCCTAGATGGGAATCTAACAACAACAACAACAACAACAACAACAACAACAACAACAACAACAACAACAACACATACTTAGTTTTGTGGGAGAGCAGTTGTCTTCCTCTTTTATGGGTTGGGAGGCTCCTAACTCTACTTGGGGAGAGGCTGCTGCTTGCCCTGGGTGCCAGTTAGAGCTCTGCCTCCAGGACTTGCCTCCTGCCTCCTTGGAAAATGGGGTGGGTGGGTGGGTGGGTGGGGGAGAAGCAGAACCTGGAAAAATTATTTTTCAGAGATGTTAGCTCCAAGACTTCAATTCATCTCACTGTTGTCCGGAACAGTAAATCTTCCAAGGTTCAGAGGAAGAGGGTGAGAGATGTAGGAAGTAGATCTATAGCTCAGTGGCTTAGGTTTGTGGCTGCAGAGTGAGAGGTTGAGAGTTCAGTTCCCCACTGTATCTCCTTGGGGTCCCTTCCAGCTCTTCAGTTCAAAAGTAGTAGCTGTAATAGTCGTCATAGTCACCACCACCACCATCACCACCACCACCCAGAGGTGTTCTTGTGCAAGTGTGTAGCTTACTTAGGCAGTGATCTACAACTCCTTCAGCTGCCGACTTGTCCTAGAGAGTGACAGGAGATCACTGGTGGTACTCCATGAATATCAATGCAGTCCTAAAGATATTCACTTGGAGCTAAGTCCAAATGTACTGTATGAGTTTGCCAGGTCTAGTGTGCATAGGACTTGGTTTAAGTCTCATTGAATCTGATGGAACTTCCAGGCTGACATGACCAGGCTGCTGGGCCTCGGAGTGCCCTTCACAATGGTATCAGCTTCCAAGCAAAGGCATTAAAGATCACTCAAGCTCTCCTTGAGATGGAATAGTCTCACTGAAAGCTACTCAGGAGGTATAACTGTGTACTATATATTTTGTCTTAAGTATTCCCTTCAGAGTGAATAGAGTAGGGCAGGACCCTTCTGCTAAAGGAAAGCCGCCAGCCCCAGGCTAAGTCTATGCACCTTAAGAGGGAACCGTCAGGCTGAGCTGCTCTGAGGACAGCTTTCTTGGTCTCACTTTCTTCCTGGCTGCAGCACAGTAGCTGGCACTGTTTTAGTCTGGCCACAGACTCGTCCAGTGGGAGGCTCCCCAAGAAAATCCTCCCCTCAGGCTTTTCCTGTTGAAGAGACTTGGAGGAGATCAGCAGAGGCGAGTCTTCCAGCTAACCTAAGTGGGGGCAGCTGAGGGGGGAGGCTGGACTAAACAAGGAGGGGGAATGGGGAGTGGCAGCGGCAGAATTGTTATAACTTCCTCCAGATTCCAGTCAGAGGTTTGGGGGAAATGCATCTCCCAGGCAGCCTCCTCTCCAGCCTCCATAAACAGCCATGCCAAAAAAAAAAAGGTCTACAAAGGAATTCTCTCTCACTCCTCAGGTTTGCTCTGAAGGACCCACAAGCGGCTGCTTCAGCTGTCTACCGCCCAAGTCATCCAAAGCCTAAAGCTGAGGGGGCTCTCTGTGCTTTGCCACCCCTTCCCCCAGTTCCTATTAAATGGATATGTCAGGGATTGCACAGGCCAAGTTCCTGCTCAACATTATGAAGCCTTGACTGGGTTAAATGGGGTGAACAGTCCTGGCAATTCGGTTTAAGACAATCGTCGTTTCACAGCTCGACGACCTGGCTGCTCAAAGCCGAGGAAAGCCCTTTGCTCTTGCTCAGAGGCACTCTTTGAATCGTCCAAGAACTGAGTCCTAACACAAAACACACCCTGGAGTTCAGACGGTTTAAAAAGCTACTCTTTGTTAGATCAGGCAGGGATGGTCTCTGATCTGAGGAAGGCTTTATAGTCAGCTCGCTCCTTCCCTCCTTCCCTCCTTCCTCCCTTGATCGAGTTGTGTATTCTTTGGCATTGAGCTACCGGACTCTATTCTTAACACAGCCTAGTAAAAACATTTGTGTGCCGTGTAACCCAAATGTCGCCTCCTGTCTCTTCTCTGCGAGGGTTTTGCGGGCCAAGAGGCAGGAGCATCCCTCTCTGCTCCTTGTTGGAATGCGCCCTCTTTTCCCACCGGTCTTGTCGGTTTTCCGCCCAGCGTTCTGTGGGGTGGGGTGGGGGTGGGGGAATCTGGCCTCGGGAAGGATGAAACCGCCCTTGGGAAGGAGAAAGAGACTCAGCCGGAACGGAAGGGACCGGGGAGGGGAGGGGAAAAGCGCCGGCTTCAGGCTTGTTCCGAATGAGTCATGCTCAGCCGCCGAGCTGCATTTGCAGGTGCAGCCAAGCTGGGCGCTACCTGCTCAGAGGAAACAGGAGGCGTTTTCTGCGGTGGCGGAGGGGGAGGGGAGGGGAAAGAGAAACGCCGCCTGCATCTCCACTGCGAGCTTCCTTCTCTTGCAGCGCAAGGTTAAGCCAAGCGCCAGAAGCCCCCCTCCCGCCCTTCAGCCCCTGGTGGGCACCGAGGCCTCCGTTTTGCCGCCGGCCTCGTGCGCCTGGGAGAGTGCAGGCCACGCTGTGCCAAGCGCCGCTTCCCCGCGGTGTTGACTCCTTCCCCGCCCGCCCCCCCCCCCCAACCTTCCTCCGCTGGTGTGTCTCAGGCTCGTCTCGTAAACTGCTAATGATTTATTACCTAAGCTAAGTGCTTAATTTGTGAATATGAAACAGATTAAAAGGAGATCGGCATATTTTAGCAGGCAGACCACGGCAAGGCCAGCAGCTGTTTCGAATTTGGAGGTATTTCCAGCCTCCTGGAGAACGCCAACCCCCCCCCCCCGTCAGGAAAGAAAAAGAAATGGGGGGGGTAGATTCCTCCTTCCTCGGATACAGGCCATCCCAAAGTCCACCTTGGCCTTCGCGAGGCAGCCCTTTCAGGGCTATTATCCACCAGAACCTCCTCTTTTAGCCGCTCCGAGTTCCTTCCATTGATTTCGGGATCTCTCCCACAGGTATTTGAGACGGTCGGGATCTCCCACATGTATTTCCTAGGGAGTAAGTTTGTTTTATTGCACTTCACAGAAGGCCGCAAAGGAGGATATTTCTATCGATATCCTGCTATGAGATATTCCAGCCAGTACCAGAGATTTGCTCCAGATTCAAATCTAAAGTTTTTTTTCACTCGCCAGGCTTCTTTCTAAACGAAAATGCATGGGGTTGGGGCACTAAACACATAAGTAATGAAAAGCCGGTCTAGTCAAGCAGGCGGATCCCATAATGGTCAGCCAGATGCCCATGGGGATGTCACAGGAACAGAAGGGCAATAGGATCCAACCTCTCCTGCCTGGATGCAATCGACATCCATAGGGGAGTTTGGAAGCATACTGTATATAGCCCTCCTGAGTCACTAACCACAGATAAAGTCTTATTATCTTCCATGAATTACAGAGCATAAAAGTTTAAAACCAGGAATTAAGGTCGCATGAAAGTCTAGGTAAGAGTCAAGAGTCAAAACTAGTAACTGATCAGACTAAACACCTCTAAAGAATAAAGAAGAGGCCTTCCACTGTAGCCTCACTCTAAGTCACTCTAACCGCCCAGTGACCTTGCTGCTCAAATAAATAAATAAATAAATAAATAAATAGCATCGCCTTGCAAGTTTATTAAGATAGGAAGGACTTTAATCCTCTGCACAGAATATGTAATATGGGCTAATTAACAACTAATACCTGGGTGAGACTAACACATGGCTTTAAAACCTATGTGATTGCATTGGGGGGTTGCTGCCCACAACAAGACAAAGAAATGACAAAGTTGAAGGGTATCTGGAGTAGTTCCGGTGAGGTGAACAGAACGATTTCAGATTTGAGGGGCTGACAAACCACCAGCAAGGATGCTGGTTATAAAGTCTGTGAACTCGTATGCGGTCAAATACGGTAGAAGACGCTCAGTGTCACAAGAAAAGTACCCGGGCCCTTAATAGTTAACGAAAACAGGGCTACTCTCCCCCTCCTTCCCCTTTCAGGATTAACTCCAAATCAAGCCAGTGCAACCGCGGACTGGTGGTCCCCGCAAAAGGCACGTGATTCTAAGAGCAACGTAAACATCCAGTGGAGAACAAAGACAAATCATTACAGTCAATTCTGCAGGCAAAACTTAAGCAGCGAGGAACGAGGAAAGTTCTTGCCAAAAATAGCCAGGAGATAATCAAAATAAATACCTTTGATGTAGCCGCCCGTGCTCAGGCCAGCCGCCACTCTCGGTGTGGAGTTCTCTCCCACTCCCTCCCCAAAGAAGGAACCCGCACAATTAAGCGCTTTTCTTTGAAAAGAGGCCGGGTCCCCGAGCGGGAAGAGCCCGGCTTTTGTCGCGTCCAGCCGGCGTCTCACATCAAAGGAGGGCGGCGTGTTCCTTTAAGTTCCCTCTGGCTGGGCAGTCTAGTCAAGAGCGGAGCCTCCGGCGGGCGAGCGTCCTCTCCCTCCCGACCAGGATACTTTTGTTCAGGGACAATCCTGGCCACATGCAAGTCACTGGAAATCCGGGGCAGGGGCGGCAGGAGGAGAGGAAAGAAAAAAGCGGTGGTAGGCAACTGGCCAGGCCTTAGCAACGGAGCAGAGGCTGCGACGAGTCTCGCTCTCCGGCACAAGCTTGAAACATTGCGGAGGGCCTTCTTTAGTTTATTGACTTATTATCCTGACGGTCCCCCGTGAGCTCAAGGCGGAGCACATGGCTCCCCACACACACACACGGCCCCCACTTCAGCCTCAGGACCACTCTGTGAGATTAAGACAAGGCAGAGCAAGCGAGGGCCGGACTGGCCTACCGGCGCCAGTGGATTTAATCGCAAAGGATTTCCACCCAGACCTTTGGGGGCAACCGTCTCATCACAACTGGCTCCCGTGTTATCAAGACTCTCCGGTGCTAGGGTGACCGAAGTCCTAAGCCCTCAAGACCAACCTTGGGCAACGAGGCCTTCGCCCATCTGTTTAGGTCGGGCCTTAAGCCTGTTGTGTCTTGGACGATGGGAATTAGCCAGGTAAAACAGAATTATGGCTAATCTAGTCCTCCTAATGGGAGAGTTCCCTTTAACAGGAAAATGGGAGGAAGATTGGCTGGGAGTGAATGTTTGCCTCCAGGTGTACTTAGGATGGGTGTGAGGAAGTGTGTTTGCTCGTCATGGCATGTTGGAATAAACTGCTGTTTTATAGTACCTGGAGCTGGCGTTTTCCTGTCGAACCCACTATATTACAAAGCCTTAAGCTCCATTATCTCTGACCCTGGCCCTTGGAAATTGTCCTACCAACTATCAGGAGGGCTGCGGGTTGGGAAGGACTGCTGCAGGGAGTCCAGTGTTCCAGGTTTAACTTGATATCAGACACCCGGTTACCAGGCGCTCTCAGATTATTTTACGAGGTCACGGACTTGAGCGGGCAGCCCTTCTGCTAACATCCCAAGCCTAAACTCTCCTCAAGTTTAGAGCTGAACTCTTAATGCCGCAGTGTAACAATTCCCCAATGCAGTCCGGGACCTAGGTCTAAACCTGCCATTCTAAGCATCTTTTGTAAAAGCAGAGATGCCTCTGAGAACTCACTACTAGCCCCATCGCTGCAAGACCTTTCACAAAGGGGAGGAAGAGGGGACCTATCTTTTGCTGACGATCCTTCGAACTGCTTATTCCGAGAAGACTAAAGGGAGTTAATTTAAGACTAACAGGGCTACTATGCCATTTCATTTTATTTTCTTCCCCCTCCCCTCCCCTCCCCTCCTCTCCCCTTTTTGCACGGCAGAGAGAGCGAGAGAGCAAAAGCAGGATTCCGCTTGGAACTTTAATAACCTTGAGGAATTCCTCTTGGCCTCTTGCCAAATGACACATCTAACCCGACAGGCAGCTTCCCTCCCGGCTCCCATCCCTCGCTGATAAGAGGTTTTATTGTCCCTCCTTCTTTTCCTTCAGAATCCCTACGCGAAAGCTCGTTAAAAGAGAGAGAGAGAGAGAGAGAGAGAGAGAGGGAAAGAAAGCGCAGCTCGTGCTAATTATATCTCGTTTGCAAAAGCGACTTCCCTTTACTGTCTCGCCTTGCACGTTTGGCGAGTTTACCGAGTCCCACCTCCGCCTCCTTGTTCCAAATTCTATACTGGTTTTTAAATGCACTTTGTTTTTTTCAAACGCTTAGGATCCGGACTTGACACCCGTCACCTTCCTGTCTTTTTTGTTTGTTTGTTTGTTTTGAAACCGGTCGGTAGAAAGCAAGCGGGACACTTTGTGGCTAACGACTGCGTTCGGTGGGTCTGGAGATCAAGAGCTCCGAGAATTACCTCTACTATCTTCCAAGCAACCCCGGGCCTTGCTTTCCTGTCCAGAGTTGCATAGGACGTCGGAGACCATGTTTTGGCCTTCACGCGCCTGTTCTGAGGCAGTTGGGAGCGCTTCCCCTACAGCCTGCTTTCTCGTGAACTCTTGGCCCCCGTGTTGGAGGGCTGGCTCCGGCAGTAGAGAAGAGAGCTCGGCTAGCTTAGACGACCTTGGGGCCGGGACAGCCTCGCTCGACGGTTGCCCTTCTCGCCGCCGCCGCCGCCTTACACCAGTCTCCTTTTGATCCTCCTCTGGCAAGGATCGCAGGAGGTTGGGCCGGCGGGCCGGCGGGGCCCAATCTCTTATAGATGGAATAACCCGACGGGATTTTCTCTTGAAGGCAACGTGTACAGCGGCTCGGCGCCTTCGCTCAACGGAGGCGGGAGGCTGGCGGGTTCTTGGGCCCGGGCAGCCTGCTGGGAGCCCGCGTCTGGGCCGGTGGGGCCCTGCAGGGCTGAGGGTTAGCCGGCTTCGCCGATTTCCCAACCCAAGCGCTCGGGGCAATCGTTCGCTGTGAATGACTCCCCCCCCCCCTGCCGCCGCCTCCCGCCCGCGCTCTCCTCCTCCTCCTCCTCCTCCCCGGACGCCCCATCCGTCAATCCGAGAGCCGCGAGCCAGAGAGAAGGCTTCTCGACAGCCTCGCAGAAGGAGACCTTGCGGGGAGAGAAAGGAGGCGATAAAGACGTTTTTTTCCTCGCGGCTTACAAGGCGCACGGGAAGGGCGGTCCAGGAGGAGAAGGGTGGGGAGAAGGAGAAAGCCTTCCGTGGCAAGATCGCCCCAGGGGGAGTTAGGGGTTGGACTGTCGGGGCGGCGGCGGCGGCCGCCTCCCCCTCCCCTCCCCCCTCCCCCCAGCGCTACGCAACGAACCTTTCTCTGTATCAAGGAGAAAAGGCGAGCGGGGGATGGGAAAGGAAGGTAACCCGAAGCAGCCCCGGATTCTCAGGCCAGCGCCTCCTCCGCTCCTGAACGCAGAAGGAGGAGGAAGCCACCGAGAGCCCGCGGGATCGTCCCCCCAGACGAGCCGAGTGTGGCGGCTAAGAGGGAAAAAAAAAAACTGACTCGCGGTGCCCTCGTTCCGCCCCGAGTTACTGCTCTTGCGAGTCGCGGGCGCGTCTGGTGGCGCCGGCGCGGTGTATAAATAGCGGGAGTGGGGTGTGTGTGTGTGTGTGTGTTGGGGGGGGGAGAGGATGCGAAGACCAGGTGTGCAATGTCACTGAACAGATTGCAAGCAACGGTTGATCCCTTGTCACATGTTGCTGCCAATTACCAGGAGAGAGATGACAGAGAGTCGGGCAGCGTTTGTATAAAGGAGACGGAGAGAAATGGGGAGAGGGGGGTGGTGGAAGCCGGCGGAAGGGGGTGGAGGGGGGCCGGCGGAAACGCCCATCAACTGGGGGAGGGTGGGGGGAGAGTGAGAGAGCGGCGGCGGCGACGGGTGGGGGTTGGGAGGCTTAAGTCAATACGAGATAATCGCACCAGAGGATAATTTTGAGAGCGATGACGGCAGAAAAAGAGGCTTTGAGGGGTGGGTGGTATTAAGCCGGAGTTAACGCCAAGCTCCAGCTTTTGGAAATAAGGTTTCCACCGAAATCAAGGGTGCTGGTTTCTATAGAAAGACGGCGAAGCCTCCCCGTCAGCCTTGCTGTCTCGGCTTGATGCGAGCTCGGCTGTTGGGAATCCGCGTCCGGTCCTCGGAGGAGCTCTTCCAGAGGCTCGCAGAGAAAGCTGCTGCTTCCTGGGCCCTGACGCGGCCGACTTGGCAGGGCTGTTGTTCCGCTCTTTCCAGAACTGTGGAACCAAATGACTGGAGAAAGCGCAATCCCTCTGAGGATTCAGGCACCTCCGGCCTTATCTAGGGGCACTTACTTGAGAATAAGTCGCCTTACATTTTAGCCTCTGGTAAACAGGCACAGACTCTTGCAGTAAGTGGGACAAATCCGGGCAGTCCTGCACCTAACGACGCCGAAGTAGGCTGCACAACGTCTGAGGGCTCTTCCCCCTTGGGTCAGCAGGTTCACGTCTTAGAGCAGCTAACTGAATCAATGAGAATGTGCTGAGCCAGCTCCTCCACAAGTTCAATTGATTCAAATGGGCCTACTCTAGCTGCAGCCTACCAGGTAAGCAACAGGATTCTGGCCCTTGTGGCAAAGGGCAATGCGGTCAAGTCTCAAAACACAAGGAGGTGTGTGTAAATAGCAGCAGCACCTTTGTAATCCTACTCTCTGGGCAACAGGAAAAGAAAGGATCACAAAGACTTTCACTCTTGGGATTTGGCAAGGTCTCTTACAGGTGACTTTTCTGTACTAATAAAGAGAAGGCATGCAATGACACCTTAAAAATTAAGTCAGTGGTTAGTGGGACCAGCCCCTCTAAACTCAACCGTATTCTCTCAGATGTCCTGAGATAAACTGAGGTGGATCTGGTTTACATGTATACACATGGACTGAACATTCAAGGTGGGTGTGGGTTTGTCTGTCTGGACACCCTTCTTCACTGTCTGCAATACCTGTACAAATTATTATACACAGATACCTTTGAGAAAACAATGAGACAAGTTATGGCCTTTTACTAGGGCATCTTGTACTACTTTTGGGAACGTGTGATTTCATGAAATGGAAACCTTACAAATATAGGGTGGTAAGAAAAACGGCAGTTCATAATTGGAACAGGAAGACCTCCCAAAATGTTCAGAGAGAAAGGCTTTTTCTGTCCTGATGTGTGATCAACTCAGGGGAGAATGTTACTAAGCCCCAACTACTCACTGAAATATAACACTTGACCAGCAACATGGTAGAAAGTCCTATGTAAATGCTATACAGAAAGCTCTTCAAGGTTTGCAGGCAAAAAATCATAAGCTGACTCCTATAATTAATCACATAATATAAGAAATCATTATGCCGCCCTCAGTTCTAGGCAGCTCCCTGCAATAAGAGTACGGTGATGCATAAGACCTATTCATGTATTGAATGCATGTAGGACACTCACAATTAAAAAAAAAAACCCTCAACATAGTTGCTGCACTGTTGGTCTGCCCCAAATTACATGACTTGGGCTTGCCCTGCCCAAAATCCGTATACTGGGTGTGGAGGTCTGAAGAGGAGGCTCAGGGTGTGAACTGCAGGTCATACAGGGATGCTTCACATACTTGCTAACTAATAAGCACAAGTGTTCATCCTGACATTGTAAAAGCCAGGAACCCCAAGAGAACCCCCCTCCCCAAGTCAGACAGCTGTGCTGATTCCTACCAGCAAAGCTGCTCTAGCAATTTTTGCCTCTATCAGGAGCAGGATGTCTGTACGGCTCCCTTCCATGCCCAGGCCATGGTCCCCAAATGCATTACATTACAACAGGAACAGCTCACAGCTCACAGGAATATATGGCCATTAGCAATATCTCTCCTTGCTGCTGACTATTGTAGAGATTGCAGATGAACTCAGAGTGGGTAAGACTATTCAGTGAGTCAACAATGGATGTCATTGTCTCTGTTAATGAAAGGTCCCAGTAGTTTTGCCCTGCAAACTATGCAGCAGAGTAGCACCATGCCATGACTGGGAGAGATAATCCCAGAAAGTAAATTTGCCAAAGCTCTCTTAAGAAGTACTTACTCACATTCTTGGGAATGGTGGTTTGTCCTCCTGAAAACATGGCTGCTAGTATCTGCCAGGGGAAAAATTATAGCAGTGCATGAGTTGGAGGATGGGCTTTTAAGCACTTGTTCAGCTATTGCTCTGCATTGTGGCACAGATGGAAATATGACCTGCCACAGGAGTTAGGGCCACCAACAACTTTTGTTGGCATGCTTTGTGTTGTGTGTCGTATCATTACAGTCGTGACCGACTCTTCATGACTCCATGTCCATGGAGTTTTCTTGGCAGTTTGCCAGTTCCTACTCCAGGCGCCTACAGCACCTGGTATTCCCTGGTGGTCTCCCATCCAAGTACTAACCCAGGCCGACCCTGCTTAGCTTCCGAAATCAGGCGAGATCGGATGTGCTTAGGGCATCTAGGCAGCTACTCCATTGATGGTCTTCAGAAAGTAATAGCAGCCCTTGGATGTAGTTTAAATTTGGCATGCACATGTATTCTGCAATGGGTTTCTTCCTCTTCCATCAGAGTGGGAAATAGTAAACTTCTCTTATTGACCCTATTATCTCCTTTCAGCTGTCCAAGGGTAAATATTCAGATGATTCGGTCTTGTTGGCCCTTCCTACAGTCTTGTAGAGTTGCAGCCAAATTCTACTTTGTCTCCCTGTGGCCATACTAGAGACTAGAAAAGTTTCCTTTTTTTAGGATACAGTTACCAAACCCTACCCCAACCCACATTGTCACTGGTTAAAGAATTCGCATTAAAGGGTTCTGGGTATAATAGTTCAGGGAAATAACTTTTCTGATTTCTAGTTCATGCATGTACAGACCTATCTTCTTCATAATCACAGTGCATAACGTAAGTGGATCTTTATTGCTTTGTGAACAAAAGGTTCTGGGAATGATAACTGTGAAATAGATCATTAGAAGGTGAGGGCACTTCTGAGTGTTGTTCAGGCAAGTTGCCGGAACAAGAGAAATATGTATGTGAATTCTCTCCCCCCACCCCACCCCACCCCCTAACCCTGCCAAAGAGTTACTGGTGTGTTATGCTTGCAGTGCTATTAGCACTACTCTTCCATCTCTAAATGTCATGATTATTGGATAAATGCTGTGTATGGCTTTTGCAAATGGAATTCCTTTTTAGATCCCCCTGAACTGGCATTTCGTCTGTTTTTTGTCATTTAAACTTCTTGTCCCATGTTAATAATTTTAGTGTAGCACTTATAAGACAAATATTTTCAGAACAATCTTCATAAAGTAGGATGTGCTTGCATGCTTTTATTTCACAGAGTCCAAGGACTGGTCCTTCACCATGACTCCATGTTCCCCTGCTCCTGACATCCAAAATGCCCCCACTTGCAAAATAAGGAAAAGTCATTAGACAAAATTACATAATATCCAAACCTCTGGATAACAGGCTTTCATTACCTCAAGCCACAGAGGATGAAACTCATCAAACCTATACAAAACAAAAGCTGGTTTGTTCCATAATCGCTTCCATTTTACATAGATTTCTGACGAACCTCACTTAAACATTTATAAGGTCATCTTCAGATAACAGATGGTCTTTTAAAGGTGCTATTAATTGATCATGCATCCATGCACCTGGAATTCTAGCTACCCATGTTAGTCTGTGCAAACATGTGAAGCAAAATCCAAGGGGGGAATAATAATAATAATAATAATAATAATAATAATAATAATAATAATAA
>JAHTLZ010003399.1:9353217-9368056 GCA_023846285.1 Phrynocephalus versicolor | reverse complement strand
AATAATAATAATAATAATAATAATAATAATAATAATAATAATAATAATAATAATAATAATAATAATAATAATAATAATAATAATAATAATACAAAAACCTTGTGGCATCTTCAAGACTTATTTTAATGTGAGCTTTCATGGACAAGTCTACATCTTCAGATATGGAAGGCAGAGTTCATATGAGGTGAACTCTGTAGTTTATCTCATATGTATGAAGAAGTGGATTTGTTCATGAAAGATCACATACAAATACAACAGTTTTTAAGCTGCCACAGAGTTTTTGTCTTTTTTATTTATTATTATTTTCTTGGAGTTTTGCCTGATCTCTTCAACCTGGGTGAAATTAAATTACTGTTTAAACATGGAACTTTCTGGGTACCCTTTGGTCACAGCTGCCTCTCATTTTAACTCACAGGTATAGTACAAGGGAGAAGAGGGGCTGGGGAGCCATTGTATATTGTTTTAGGTTCCTCACAAGAGTGACAAGATCAAACTTGAATGAATGAATGAATGAATGAATGAATGAATGGTCTTCCTTTCCACATGCCATAATTATCTTTAATATCTAGTTAAATTATTTATACTGCTTTGTGATCTAGCTAGGCAACTCTTCATGGAGAAACAGGTTTAATCTGTGCACAGCCAATACAGATGCAAATGCACATCTGGATGTGTATCTGCTTATGCTGCAGTGAAGGTACATATATACATGTGCTAAGGAACAAATGGGAAGCAGGGATGGTTGGAGGTGGTAAGATGGCATAGTTGCAGTTATTTGTTTGCTTCTATCTCAATTAAAGAAAGCTCTCTTTGGTCCACAGCAAAGTGACCAGAAGTCTGGGCCCCTTTAAAACTGGCTGGAAGGAATGTAGATGGATGTAGACGGGACTCTCTTCCCTCTCTGGAGCCTCTAGTAGTAATTCCACATGATTAGCTGTACATGTCTGGAGTTGGATCAGGGCCATGGCATTCAAAGATGAGCAGCATGATAACATTAAACATTATTATTTTTCTCTGTCAAAGCAAAGTAGGCTCTGCTTTACATTTCTTTTTAATAACAAGACTCCACACTCTCATCTTTCTGGCTTTTGCTACCTCTACCACTAAATGTGCACACTCCAAACTTTCATATCCTAATATTCTAAATCTGTGGAAAACAGCTTCCTTAAGGATTTCATTAAGCACTGGAGGTCCAAAATGCACAAGATTAACAAAAAGCAGAGGTAGATGTGTTACCCACAAGACAAATTCCAATATCTGTATTGTGATAATACCCATATTAAACCAACCATAATTAAAGCCACATTTTCCATTTCCCTCTGACAGAGCACCTTGGAACAGGAAAAATGTGATATTGTAGGGTCGCATCTCTCCAAAGAGCACAGCCGTTAGAGCTAAGCAATGGTGCCAATAATTATTCTGGTCTCCCAGTTAGATCCTTCAAGGGATTTTTTTTTTCACTGAGAAGCAACCAATACACCTAATCTTGGGGATTCATGCTGGTATGGACACTCTTCCCAACTGGCACATGATCAACCCATTACAGGGTTTTCCCAAGGCCAGTTTCCAATTGTGTAAGTTAAGAAGAAAAGGTTCCAGATGGCAATTGACTGGTGTCTCATAGCCTGATTCACAAAGGAATGAAAATTTGGATGCAAGCTGTTTTAATCTTCCATCTTAAATGGTTTGTGAATCATATTCCCAGTTTACCTGAGATTTTAAAGAAATGATTTAGTTGTCCATGCATCACTTAAGCAGCCACCAGATTAACAGATCATTAATTAGGTCCCCTGGGTTATACTTTTCCAATATAATCCATTTTCAAGTTTGAAGAAACAGATAACTCCTATCTTGACTGACCCAGACTGAATCTTTTGGAATCTGGTTGAAATATTAGCTCTCTAGATCTAATCTTTTAGGGTATGTTGGATTTGATCTTTGTATTCGGTATTCAGTATATAGATAATGTGAGGCTGGGTGGGCGCTGCAAACTCATTTGAGACTTTGTCCTGTGCCTGCACATTCTTGCACTGACTGCCTCTCATAGTCACTCACCACTGCAGCTTCCAGTGTTATTTTTACTATTTTTTATTTCTTTCAAAGCAGAATAGTGCTATTTCAGTATTACAAATGGGGGGGGTAACAGATCAGACTGATGGTTTCCCTGCATCCTGGTACCTGTGATTCTGGTATCCATTAATTGGAAAAACCTTACACAAATGAGCATACATGACAGCATGAGGCTGGGTGGATGCAGGACATAGCCTCAAATGCAGCAACTTTAAAAGCCTGTGTACCCCCCTTGACCAATACACAACATGGCTTAAAATGGATTAAAAATTGTTTTAAGAGGACACACACACAAATCCTAAAACCATGTTATTGCCACATTATTTTAAACTTACTTCAGAACTTCCAATCTATCACCCAATTTAATTCAATACTGTAACTGTGTTCTGAGATAAGGAATAGATGTGTCCTCAGTATTCAGTAGTTTGGTCAATGAGAACAGTGGCACTCATAACTATTTTTATCAAGTATATCAAATGTATCTCAATAGATTTCATCACTATCACCACAAAATTCTTCAAATAATTATGTATGAGACAAGATACTTGAGAACATCAATACAAGCAAGTTCCTGGTCAACTAAATGTGTTGTTATATCCCATCAAGTCATCTCTGACATGGCAACCCTAGGAACGAATGCTCTCCAAGCTGTTCTGTTTTGAGCTCTTGCAAACTCAAGCCTGTGGTTTCCTTTGGGGAGTCAATCTATCTAATTTTTGGTCTTCTTCTCCTGCTACCTTCCGCCTTTCCCAGCATTCTTGTCTTTTCAAGATCCTCTTACCCTCTTGTGATGTGCCCGAAGTAGGACAGGCTGAGTTTCATCATTTCTGCCTCCAGAGATAGTTCAGACCTGATTTCATCTAGGACCCACTTGCTCATCTTTCTGGCAGTCCAGGAAGCTCCACAGAGTTCTCCTTCAGCACCCCACTTCAAATGATTTTTATCCCTAACTATATATGGATTGCATAATACCTGTGTGGCTCCCAGAGTACGGAACACACTCCTGCCCGAGCTTCAAGATGTTCCCACTGTGACTGTTTTTAAGAAGGGAGTAAATGCTCATCTTTTTAGACTGCCCCACCACATGTTGTCCAAAATACCATGTTGTATGGTTTGCAATTGTATGGTCCCCCCCCCCCACGTTAGTGGTTTTAATGTATTTACTTGATTTTAATGGTTTTGGGGTGGGATTGGGTTACATGAGTTTATGGTTTTTTTTAACCCAAACATGTTTTTATCTGTGTTTTTTCATTTTAGGAGTTTGTAAGCTGACTTGAGTGCTATCTTTTAAAGAAAGGTGGGAGTAAAAATGCAATACATAAGTGATAAAATAAATAATAAAGTATGGTATATACTGGATTTGGTGGCAATGTATGTGAAAAGAATCTGGCTTGGCAGCACTACACATGAAAAGGAGAGTAGATCACAAGCTGGATATTGATAAGCAGTGTGATGCAGTGGCCAAAATAAAAATAAAAAAGCACTAATGCATTTCTGGACAGTGTCAAGGGAAGTGTAATTTCTAGATCAAGGGAAGTAATAGCACTGTTCTATTCTGGTCTGGGCAAACCTCACCTGGAATACTGTGTCCAGTTCTGGGCACCACACTTTAAGAATGATATAAACAAGCTGGCACAGGTCCAGAGGACAGCCACTGATACGGTGAAGGATAAAGAAACCAAGCTGTGTTAGGAACAAACTGCTGAATGAGGTAAAAAGGAGAAGGTTGTACAAGGAAGAGAAAATGGGTGAATGTAAATGGAAGCTAAAGCATCCTCAAACATTTTACACTGAACAAGTTTGCTTTCTGTAGCTTCAGAGGATATAACCTGAAGAAATGAATTCAAAGCATTAGAACTGAAATTGTGACTAAACATTAGGAATTACTTCCTGATAGCAAGAGCTCTCCATCTCAGCTGTGGCTTTCCTGAACTGGCAGGAGGTTGTTGACATCAGAGTTCCTCTTCAGCTCTGAAGTTCTTTGATTCTAACCAGTTCTAGTTAGTTCCACTTATTTTTGGTATAACCCATAAGGAAAAGTGCTGTAGTAGAAAAAAAAAAACAAGCATGCATATGGGAGTATACATATGAAACCCTGAATGTCCAAGTGTTAAATCAGTAACGTTGGATATAACAGAAAATAGTTAAACGACCAATTGTTTTTGTGGGTCCAATCATGTCTATCAGGGCTATTAAGCTATGGGGCCTGTCATTTGTGAGCTGAAAGCAGAAAGGTGGCCCAAAAATGATGTCCCAGGCTCTTGTATTGGTTATGCACTTTGTCCATCTAAAATTAAAATGTAATGAAATGGGGGAAGGAAATGTTTCTTTTCTTTTAGATATTCAGTTCAAGGGAATTTGGAAACTCCCAGCTTGAGAAACTTGTGTTGTACTGGTAACAAAAGTAGACTAGAGAGATTTTGCATCTTAGTTTACAAGTTGCATCTCAATGATCTTTAATTAGGGATTTTAATTTTAAAAAGTTAAGATCCAAATGCATAGCATCCTCAATACATGCAGAACCGAAGGATTTTTTAAGCGTTATAAATTCTGCCTGTTTGGAGTCAGGGTATATATTTACTGACATGTTCTAAGACCTTTATGGATGCCAGAGATCTGAAGATGTGGTAGCTACAAAAATAAACCAGGCCTCTTGTGACAAAAAAGAATTAAAAATAGACTCGCTTAGCTAGCGGTTTCCAACTCTGGTGCACTCATGGATTGATGGTAAGAACTTGAGTCATTAGGCAATGAATAGCGGAGGTGCCTGTAGTGAAGAGTATGAAAGAAGAGAAGGTCTTCCGTGTCTTTAGCAACATTGTCTGTCTGTCTGTTTTTCTTTCTTTCTTTCTTTCTTTCTTTCTTTCTTTCTTTCTTTCTTTCTTTCTTTCTTTCTTTCTTTCTTTCTTTCTTTCTTCCTTCCTTCCTTCCTTCCTTCCTTCCTTCCTTCCTTCCTTCCTTCCTTCCTTCCTTCCTTCCTTCCTTTTTTCCTTTCTTTGAAAGAGCAACTCCCTTTGTTGCTAATGAACAGAAGGTTAAACTATAAACAGGGCTTTTAAAGAAGGAAAGAAAAAAACACCAGGTCAAATGCATACATGTCAATAGGCATGATGGGACAAAACCTGAGAACTGCTGACTTTGGGACCATTTCATTTCAACAGGAATATTCCCAAGCACTAAATCATCTTGAAGATGTTTCTTCACCTAGCTTGGTTACAAATGCTTCAGTTTAGCCACCATCCTACTCCAGGGAGTAGCATATGTGACAGTCTTCTGGTGCTTACTTTATCTGAGGGCATGTACACCACACACACACACACACACACACACACACACACAGAGAGAGAGAGAGAGAGAGAGAAACAGCCACACACACACACACAGCCACAGCCACACACACACAGCCACACACACAGCCACAGCCACAGCCACACACACAGCCACACACACACACACACACACACACACAAAATTACATGCATGGTATATCTTCCCTTCCTTCCAAGGAGCTCAAGATGCAATACAGCTGCCCTTTCCATTTTATTCTCACAACAGTCTCATGAAGCTGATTAGTTGGGATGGTCCGAGAATGATGCAAAAATGCCCCCCTCCCCCATTCTACATACCGAACTTGAACTGAACCAAGAGTAGAATTTCATTTTGGTACAGATGAGGAAACAGTGCCCTTCTGTCCTTCGCTATACAAGCGAGTCATAGCTTGTTTTTTTTGGGGGGGGTTGCAAGATAGGCCAAATGAGACTGGGGAAATCGGGATAAATGGTTAGAGGGAAGTTGTCGCTGCTGACATGAGCACCTGATATCATAAAATCACGTAAAACCAAGACCATTATAAATTTCAAACAACTGTGTGCCTCAAAGCTATTAAAACAGATAAAGGGTACAGTTAAAAACAACACAGCAGAGGAAGCTAAACACCATAGCCTAATCTAAGCCCGATAAATTTTACCCATGTCTTAAAATCAGCCAGAGTGCATTACACAATGTGGGAACCCCACAGGAGAAAGCTCTCTCCCACTTACTAGCTAAGTAGGCCGGGGAAGCTGCCATTGTTCTTCAGAGATCCTTTCCAGAAGAGTAACATCTGGATATGCTCAGAATGAAGACAGGTGGTCACTCAGATGACCAGAACCCAAGCCATGTAGGGGTTAAAAGTTTTAAACCAGCATCTCCAATTGGGCCCATTAGGCAATTAGAAACTATAGCAGTTCCTTTCAGAGAGCAAGGGCAAATGTTTTTCAGTCAAGTGTTGGCATTCCTAGAAAGGGTTTTCTGAGTAAAACTAAAGTCACTAATATGGCTGAGGGCACGATTCCTCTGTGCAAAATAAATCGTGCAGATTAACTCATATTTGCTTCGTTAATGTTTGATTCTTAATCACCTATTTAGAATAATAAATAGGCTTCTTCCATTGCCCAAGTCTATCTCTGAGGGGGGGAAAAGATAAGGAAAGAGGAACTACTTCAGGGCATACAAGTGGTCAGCAAAAAACCAGGCACTCTCTTTTCAAAAACAAACCGTAGGCCTTTGTTGTGGAATTGCTTGGGGTGGGGGTGGGGGTGGTGATAAGATGGCCCCAATAGAGGATTTTGTCTTCGGGCAATCAAGAAGTAGCTGCAATGTCCATGCAGGAGAAGCATTAAGTCGGGCTTTTTCAGAAAGGCTAAAAACTTGTCCTGGGGAGGGAGTGGAAGAAGGATTAGAAGATTCTGGATATGACAGCGCAAGGTGAAAACCAAGGCAAATAAAATAACAGGAGCTCCTCTGCTTATATTTTAATTCTTTCTTCCTCTATCTCGGTGTGTCCTTCAGTTTAGCTTGCCCCCTCCCCCCTTGGCCCTGCTGACATTAGTGGCGATTGCATTACTGCTGGTGGATATATTCCTTTCAGTGGATCTGCTCTAAACGGGACTCAAAGGGAAATCAGTTAATTGTCTCCACTGGATTCAGCAGGAAAGCATCTCGTTTTCAATACGCCTCTTAGGTTGTATGGGTTTCCAAGGCACGTGAACCCAACCGCTGTTTAGCACCAGGACGTTGCCTTAAAAGCCTTTGCCAAAAGATTTTGGAAAGAGGCCGTGGTCCCTGGGGAGGAGGGAGAAGTCGCTTGCTCATCCATCGTGCCTTTCACTCTCCATTTCCCCTGGGAAACTGTGTCTGAGCTTCTTTCAGTCACGGTCAGCAGCCAGATCGGAGAACCCGAGAAAGCTTTATTTAACGCGCCTGAGTGCAGGATTGCGCCAGGCCAACACAATAAGTCAGGAACACGTCTTCCTGCTCAGCCCCCCCTCCCACCTTCCTTTAAGCCAGTAAAACACCAGGGGAGCTCCCCCTTCGTTTTCCCTGCCTTTATGGGCTTGTAGGGCAGCCTGATCACGTGCGTTCCGCAGTGTTTGTCTGGCCTTGGAGGCTCCACCAGTCTGCGCTTGGAGCCGGGCCTCGTTTTCCTATTTACATTCTGCCTTACCCTGAGCCGAAGCGAGGGGCCGAGCCGAGCTCACTCCCTTCTATAGCATTTGCTCATCCGACGGACCCGCCGGCTCCTTCCTCCCCGCCCCCACCGCCGCCGCCGCCGCCGCCGCTGCTTCTGCTTCCTCCTTTTCCTCCTCCTCTCGTAGCCCTTGCGAGACGTGGGAAGAGGAGCGAGCAGCAAAGATAAAAGGGAACTGCGCCCGAAACAAACGTCCTGGAGGGTGGCTTTCTGTGGCGGAGCAGAACCTTGCAAATGAGAGGTTTCCTTTCGCAGGACTCCGCTTGCACGGTTCTCGTCCTGCCCTTGAACTGCCGGGCGAAATCTCCGCGGCAGCGTCACCAGAAAGTAAATCAAACCGAGCTTGCCTGCTTGGCTGGCTCCGAGAACGAGCGGACGAACCACCCTTGGCTCGGTTGCTAAGTGCCGAGAAGTGGGAAGGTTTCTGCTTCCAGCCCCAGCCAAGCCGGTGGTCTGTTTGCCAGGCACTGTTGACTCGCCGCGCCTGCACAAATGCGTTCTCTGTTTACTAGGCAGAGGCTGGCCCCGAGGCCCTCCTTTACGCCGCCTTACCGCTGCCCAGAAGTAGCTGGGGAGACGGCGAGGACTCCTTGGCGTTGCCAGCCCGCCCAACTTAACCAAGAAGAGACTCACGGGAGACCCGTCCGTGCTTCAACTGATTGAATTATCCGTTCAATCCGCACGGACGCGGTGGTGGTGTGTGTCCCTCAAAATCTGTCAGCCCCTGCGGAGACGTGCAGGTGTGCTTACTCTGCGGTAAACCTAGGGCACACGGGGAAACTTGGGCAGGAAAAAAGAAGACGGCGATCCTGACCCGGTCTGCGGAACAACGGTTCAAAGCGCTTGTGGTGTACTTAGCCTACGAGAGCAAGCGGCTTTCTTTCTCCCAAAATGTTGGACCCGGAGGGCTCCGGTCCCGCCTGAGAATCACACGTATAGTACAATAAGGTCTTTAGGCGGAAGGAATGCCAGATGTGCTTAGGAAGAAAGGAGGAGGGTGTGCGGTAGGGCTTGACGAAAGAAAGGCATCGTGCAGCTGCCTGAGAAGCCCTGCTCCTTTTACGAGGCTGGAGATATGAGAGAGCTCAATTTAGGAAAGCCGGGCCGCAGCCCCACCGCAGCCTTTCCCTTCCCTCTTCCTCCTCTGCCGGGTTGAGCGCACGAATTTTGGTTTGTCCCATTATTAGGCACTCTGGCCAAGCAGGCTTGGCAGGTTCCCGAAGCAGAACTGAAACCTGAAAAACCTGGTTGAACCGATACAGAGCTGAGCCATGCTGGAGCGTGGGCTCTCTGCTGACTAGAGCTCTCCGAAAAGAAAAGGAAAACATCTGTCCCAGCTCTCACACATCAGTTCCAAAGCCTACTATTGAAAACACATGCTGGCGCTTTAAAAAAAAATAAAAATAAAACAGAGCTTTTGCCTCAAATGTAGCCCTGAAAGGGGATCCAAGCTATCTCCTCTCCCCACCAGGCTCAGTAAAATTAATTGGCCTTGGGAAGGCCTTCCAAACCTCTAGTTTATAGCTGTACTCGGTATTTATTTGACAGTGCCATCTGTTTACTGCCTCCTTATATTGCGATCCACACGCCCGTTAAGCCAATGGCTTTTGACCAATCCTTGATGGAGGGTAGCTTTTATTTAAATGTTTAGTCCCAATCATTCAGATAAAAAGGCCTTGACATAAGACCTGGAATTCCACTGCCCTGACTAAGAGCTCCTTGCAGATAAGAGCCGGGTTTGCCATCTCAGTTTTTTACTTTCTTGAATGCTGGTGGTGGTGCTTTCGTCTTCAGGGGCCGCCTCTGCTAGAAAACTTGCCTTAGTCTTACTTTGATTAAAAACCTGACCTTCAAATACCACTGCCTTATTTAGGGTGAAATGTTTTTTTTAATTAAAAAAAAAGAACTCCTTCTGGGACAGGAAAGCAATCCAGAAACCTCTGGAGAGAAAAAAAGATGAATATTGCCTTATAAGTGCTGTGGTCTTGGCAGGGGTGGGGGATGGGGATGGACCCCTGCATCCCTGTTTGAAAGCATCAACCCTGGTTTCTCCCTCAGCCCCACCATAATCTGATTAGCCCTACTGCCTTTAAAGAGTAAAGTGCCTGCGCCTGCTTGCCTTTAGAAAACACAGACAAAGGTCTAAAAGGCAAGGCCTCTGGGGTGACTGCAGGAGGTTGATGTTTGTTAATGTTCACTCCAGGGCAAGATAAGGGCAGGTAAGAGAAAGACATTTCTCAGTCTTTCCCCTATCAGGACTACCACACAACAGTTGAATTTCATCCTCAGACACATGGAAACCAAACACAGAGAGACGCCAACAACTCCAGAGGACAACATACAGAGCTAAAGCAGAACACTGTCCATGTAATTGTACGCCATCCAGTCAAGGACTTAAAACACGCAACCTTGAAAAAGACAGGTTTTAAGTACAGAGTTATTGTGGGATACTACAAATGTCTCAGATCTTTGTGGTACGCAACAAAGAAGGAGTAAGGTGAATAGATCTTGATGGAGAAATGGTAAAGCAGGGCATGCAGAAAGCTGGATTACTTTTGGCACATAAAGGAGAAACCAAGCAGATGAATTGTTACAGCTGAACTTCCAAAGTAAGATAAACAGGGAAAGAGGTATAAAGGTGGTGGTGGGGGGGAGAGCTTATTGAATGAAAACCATTGGAGACCTGCTTAGATGCAATACATAACTGCTGCAGAAAACAGCATCCAAATACAGTATTAGCCATGGTGTTCTCCAACCACTGATGGGAAAGGAAGGGAAAAATGTCCTCTCTCAAGATGAGACATGGCCCTTCTCTTTTTCTCCACCCCATTCCAGAATAATCATACAGCTGTCCCTTTCAAATCCCAATCATCAACTGAGGCTCCAGAACTACATATTTGATGTTCTCAGTGCAGGAAAGGTTCCTGAACTAGATCTGCAGTGAGTGACTAGAATTTGACTGACACAGCTGTCCTTCAGATGTGTTTGGAGGTGAAAGAGCAATGGAGGCAACTGCCTTGGCAACACGTCAGTGATCTCAAAAGGAGCTTCTGAACAGCTGTAAAATTTCTTAAGCACAAGTGGAAGTCTTAACAACACTGTGTACAATGTTAATAGATCATTGGATGAGAGGTCCGAATTTTCTTGTCCTGACTACTAGCAAACTTTCTGCCAAACTGAGTACTTCACCTTGATGGGTATGATTGTCATCACCGATGGTCCTCAACCCACAACCAGCAGCAGTAAGGAAACCCATTGGTCTTTATAGACAAGGGAGGTGGCTGGAACAAAATAACAGTAGTATTGTGGACCTCAAACACAGCAGCACTTCAAGCAAATGCCCAGACCCAACTAAACAGAAATTATTAAATTTGATGTTATGTATTGATTTCTGATTAGAAGGCAATTCTCACCCAGGTCTCTAACTTTGTGGTTTCTATACCTGAAGGTAATAACTACTCTTTTAAAAAAGAAAATTGCAACAAGGCCATTAAAAGGAAGCCAAACCTCTGGAGATTTTGTAATTTTATATACAGATACATGCACACATCCTCCAATGTAATCCATCATATTTACAATCTCTTGTTGTATATTTATGCTCAAATATGAGAAGGAAGATTGCTTTCACTCGTGCCTTGTCACTGCTTACACATAAATGAAACCAGTGAGGCCTCCTGGCCTCTTTACCAAAGCAGCTTCACACTATGGTACCAAGACATCTAATTAAGCGTCTCTAAAATAAGTGATTGCCCTGCTCATTTTCATTTTTCACAGCTCACAAAGTACACACACAGAGAGAGAAAGAGAGAGAGAGAGAGAGAGGAAAGAAAGAAAGAAAAAAACACCAGCACCCAGGGCAAGAAAAAACATCAGCACCCAGGACTGCTGGTGCAGGGGATTTCTGGACGAATAAGGAAAGGGAGGAATGGGTTGGAATTGATACAAAAATAGAGGTTCTCCCTTGTGTGAGGCTAAATTTCTGATTACTTAAATGTCTCTGAGTGCTGTCACATCCGCACTTACAACTAGGGTAGAAATGTGCCTGCCCAACCCTCTTAGGCGGCGAAAAAGAGGAACACGGGCGGAGGGGTGTGCGTGTGGACTGGAAAGACCCACAAACGACTGCTTGTAATCAAGGAGCCTGAAGTGGCTAGCTAGGCTCACCACCACCTCTGGCCCGCAGCTCCGCTAAGCCCAGGAACCTGGATTCAAGCCGACTCCCAAATCGGTGGAACAAACAGCCTTGATTTGCCGCGAAGACATTATTATGATAGGAAATGAGCACGCTTCCTAGCACTAATAAATTAGTGGGAGGGGGCACCGGCGTATCTGATTAAAGGGGCACTTTATGCATTTGTCTAGAGACGGCTTTTGAGAGGAAATTCGGCTCGTTTTACATGCGCCGAGTCGCTTCGAAAATAAACACTCGGGTTTGACCGCTTTGTGGATCCGTCTTGTGTCTGAAACTCGGCCAAAACCTCCGGCTCGTTTGCCTGCCTGCCTGCCTGCCGGCCTTCCTTCCTTCCTTCCTCCTCCTCCTGAGGAGTCGCGGGCTCCCCCTGCCAACCCACCCCCACCCCGGTCTTTGGCCTTCCCGCCCAGTTGGCTTCGGGGGCGGAGGGAGGAAATTGGAGGCGAGGAGGGTGGGGGGGGGCGCGGGGGAAAGCCGGCTCTCGACGGAACTTTTCCTTTTGCCCTTCTTCTGCCTCTTCCACCGGCTCCCCTCCCCCCCTTCTCCCCCAAAGCAAGCTGCCTGACATTAACATAAATAAATAAAAGCGAAACTAGAAAAGTTAATAAGCCAACGAGGCGGAGGGGGAAGAAACTCGAATCGGGTGGGGTGGGGTGGGGTTGAATCAGGCAAAGACCCACCGAGCTAATAATGGAGTCCGGCTGCAAAAAGGGGAGCATTTCAAACGGCCCGGCGAAGCCGCCGGGGAGGAAGTAGAAAAAAAGGGAAGGAGGCGGCTGGAGGGGGAAGGGAGGCGAGGCAGCGCCATCTTTTCGTGTTTCACAGTCCCAGAGCCTGCCTGCCTGCCTGCCTGCCTCGCTCGGCAGCTGCCGCAGCTGCGTCTGCCTGCCTGCCTGCCTGCCTGCCTGGCTCGCTCTCCCTCGTTCGCGGCCAGGGGAAAGCTCGCCTTTGGGTGGGCTGAAAGGTGGAGTCTCGTGGCCCGGCAACAGACAGGGCAGGCGGCAGCCGTACCGCTCCTCGCCCCCTCCCCCTCCCCCTCCCCCTGGAACAGCTTCCCGCACCGGCACGCCTTCCGCTCCCAGTCTTGCTGGTGCGGGGCTGCAACCAAGCCTTGCCTCTTGGCGGGGAGGCTCCTTTCCGCTCTTCGTCTCCAGCGCAGACCCTTCTTGGCTTGGCCACTCGGCGCTGCCCCAAAGAAAGGGGCGCGGCGGGCCCAGGCCTCGGGCTGCCTCGGGTTCCGTGCGCCAGAGGAGGGAGGGAGGCAGGTGGCAGGCGCGGCCTTTCCCCTCCGCCCTCCCGCTTTCTCCCACCCCCATCCCCCGCCGCCGCCATTTGGCCCCTTTGAGTTCTCACCCCATGGAGGTGGATGTCCCTGGCCTCGGGAAACGGCGGCTGCGAAAGCACAGCCAAGTGGCACCTTTCTATTTGGGGGAAAGAGTGGGGGGGGCTGTCTTCGCGCCTTTGTGAGTTCCCCCTTCCTCCTCTCCTCTCTCGCTAAAGCAGAGAGCACCGGGAACTGACCGGGCGCCGCGCTCGCGCCCGGGGGCTGGAAGGGGGTTTCGCTCAGGCGTCACCACCGCGGGCGGGCGGGCGGGCGGCGAAGGTTGCTGCCGCCTGGCTTTCTCGCTAGCGCCTCTTTCCGCCCTCGGGGCAGGGTTCGCGGCACCGCCAGCTCTGGGACCGACGCCAAAGTAGACTCAGCCGCGCCGAAACCTGTCCGTCCCGAGGCCCCAAATGGAGCCAAATAAGTGGGAGTGGGGTGTGTGTGTGTGGCGGGGGAAGGATGGAGTGTCCACACCTTCCTTCCCCTGCTCCGGCCTTGGCTCGGCTCCTTCCTTTCTCCAACTGGTCCCTGCCGTCCTACTCTGTTTAACAGAAAAGGGTGCCCCCCCCCATTGTGTTAGGCAGAACCACCTGCCTGTTTGTGAGGAGCCTGCCTGCTCGTGAAGGCTGCCGCTTGAATGGCGTTGCACAAAGCAAGGGCTAGCGCTCTTGGGCTCTGCCCTGCTTTGGCACAGAGAGGACCCCCCCCCGGGGCGGGTGGGGGGGGGTGTTGGCGCGCGGACGCGCTCGCTGGAGAGCGCGAGGGACAGGCAGGGAGCCCATTGGCATCCAAAGCTTTGGCCCTGCCGGCGGCGCCCTGGGAAGCCTAGCGTCGATTGCTCTCTCTCTCTCTCGCTCCCTCAATCTGGCAGCTCCGGCGGCGAACACACACACACACACACCAGCGAACGCGCGGCCGCCTCTCAGACCTGCTGATGCGGGAGCTGGGGCGGCGGCGGCGGGGTGGGGGTGGCGGTGGGGGTGGCGGGGAGGAGAGTGAGGAGGGAGCGGGAGCAGCAGCGCCTGCCTGGTGGAGAGGGATTTGATGGGTGGTTGGCTGCGCTTCGGGAAGGGAGGGGGGTTGGCTGCGCCTGGTAATGAGGGATTTGAGGGAGGAGAGGGAAGGGGGGTGTCGGTTGCGCCTGAGAAGGGGAGGGCCGCCTGCTAGAGGTGGGAAATCTGAGGCGGGGGTGGATGCCCCTGAGATTTTTTTTCTTTTTTTAAAGGAGGGGATTTTCGTCCCGGAGAGACAGGAGGTGCGCCTTCTGTTTCTAATAAAGGAAGCGACTTTTCTCGAAGGAAGGTGATGCTGAGCCGGGCTGGTTAGGATGGGGTGTGTGCTCTCTGCTTTGCTAGGGAGCGGCGTGTGCCTGCGCGTGGAGAGGCTTTGAGATAAAAGGTTCTCTTCACCTAGAGAGAGAGAGAGAGAGAGAGAGAGAGAGAGAGAGAGAAACGGTGGGTGGGGAAGGGAACAGGATTCATCAGGGCTTGGGGTGGGGATGTGATATAAATCTGTTGCCCCAGCAAAGGTGGGATTTTCCTGCTGGTAATTGGTCGCCCCTTACTTAGCTGGTCGATCTTCACCGAGTCTTGGAAGAAAGGATTTCAAGGGATATGTTGCTTTTCCCCCTACAAAAAAGGGAGAAGGGGGACACCGCCGAGCTTTTAAAATACCTGTCCTGGTGAAAAAAGACTCTCCTCTCTCTCTCTCTCTCTCTCTCTCTCTCTCTCTCTCTCTCTCTCTC
>JAHTLZ010003399.1:9342631-9353207 GCA_023846285.1 Phrynocephalus versicolor | reverse complement strand
CTCTCTCTCTCTCTCTCTCTCTCTCTCTCTCTCTCTCTCTCTCTCTCTCCTTGAGTGTGTGTGTGTGTGTGTGTGTTTCCCTTTGTGTGTTCCTGCGCTGCCGGCTGGCCCTGGGTAGAAAAGGGGCCGCCCACCATCGGCGTCCAGAACGTTTGGCAGTCGCTTGCCAGAGGGATGATTTGACGTGCGTTCTGCGGGGGTCGGGCGGGGTGGGGGTGGGGATGAGAGGTGTTGGTCTGTGCCCCGCCGGTTGGGATTGGCGAGGGGTGGGGGTGGGGAAGGAAGGAAGGAGACACGTCTCCTGTTTCTAATAAAGGACCCGGCTTTTATTGAAGGATAAACGCAGGCAACCGTAGTCGTGTGGGCTGCAGCCGCCGAACTTCGTTAGCTGCTAATCTGGCTGCCGAGATGAAAAAACCTTTCGCGATCGTTTGAAAGACGGTAGGGGCTTGACACGCGGGGCGGCTGCAGCAGCAGCAGCAGCAGCAGCAGGAGGAGGAGGAGGAGCAGAACCCCCCCCCGTCTCCCCGACCAGCCCCCACCCCCTTTTCCATGACTTCTCCAACATCTGAGGGGACTGGGTGGTGGTGGTGGCGATGGCGGTGAGGGTGGTGGGGACACATCTCCTCCTAACGGTTCAGGCCTTGGGGGATTGCCAAGTCTTCTTTGATTTAGGGGAACTCTACGGATGACTAATCGCGCGCCGGGCTGAGGTTTACAAGGGCTTTCTTTTCTCGTCACCGGCAGTGCCTGACCCGGGCTCGCTCTAAGAAAGGAGCGGCGAGAGGCGGCTTCTGAGAAGGCTGAGCAGGAGGAGCCCCGCTTCGGCTCAGGGGAAATTCCCCCGCGCGCGGACACCCAAAAAAAGGCAACATGACAGCAAAGTACGCGGGGGTGGAGAGAGAGGCTGTCTTCCGGCTCAGGGCGAGCGAGAAGAGCCAGGCGGCAAAGCCGAGGCCCGGGGGGAGCCGGCGCCATTGAACGTGGCGAGACTTCTCAGGAGACACACGTGGGATTGTGCTAGAAGCAGGCGAGCCCGGGTGCACCGAGGGAAAACAGCTCGTTGACTTCCACGTCTTCGGCTTGGCGCCGCGAGACGCCCGAGTCTGTAACATGCCCCTGTGTGCCTTCTGCAATTCAGACGTTTAGGGACTGTCACCTTAAAGGCGGAAGTTGAGCAAACACGCGGCCCCTGCCACCGATTTCGTTTCTAATTTGGCCCGAGCAGCGAAAGCCGCCCCTCCCCCCCAGGCAAGCCTAGGCAGGTTCTGCAATTGGGGAGACTTGCCCTTCTAAGGAGGTTGCAGTACAGCGTCCAGATCTTTGACTGGGAGGAATGAGACGTGGCCTCTGACACCATCTGGACAAGTGCAAAGTTCCCTTCCACTTGTTAGTAAATGGAGTTAGTAAACGGCCTCCTTATTGGAACTCTCCCTGAGCATTTCTGCGCTTGCCTTCAATTTGCCTTCCATGCTAAGGAGGCTGCGATCCCTAGGCATGCTGAGTTGGAAATGAGTTCCTGGCTTTTGCTTAAGGGGAAAGGAGTAGGGGGAATTTGCCCCTCCGTGTACTTTGAACTAGAAATCCCATAAACCCCTTATAATTGGTGGTGCTGGCTAGAGTGCCTGGGAGCCAAAGTGCAAAACATATGGAAGCCCAAAGGTAATGGGGGTTGGTCCATTAGTGAAATTTTCGCTGAAGGCCTCTTGCCTGCCTGCCTGCTTGCCTACTTAGCAGAGAAGGGGATTAGGCTGCACCCCTCTTATCCTCCTGGTAGGATTCTGCTGTCCTGATTCTGGGTGTGAATGTGCTGTCATCGTGCATCTGGGTGGGTATGTAGGTAATGCTATCCCCATGCTTGCCCTTGCCCTTGCCTATCATTCTTGGTGGCATCTGGGTATTCTGTCCAAGCACAATGTGCAATCTCCTGACCCCCACAGTTTCTTGCCCTTGGTTTAACAGCTTTCTCCAGATGACACTCCAGTGGAACTTCTCCAACAGCAGGACTACCTGACTTGTTTCAAGGCGGTAATCAAACCTCTGCCCCCCTCCCCCACTTTTTTTTCACAGCTGCACTAAACACTTTGCTAATGTGCCTCAGTGTTTCAGAGATCTGGAGCCTGGATTAACAAATCCTTGTAATTTCATTACTCTGTAACTTGGGCAATTAGGGCCTGCAATAGACTGGGCAAAGAGGAAATTGGTTCCGTTTGGCTTGGCTAGGATTAGTCTGGGCACAAGGAGCTTGACATGTTAGACAGTCTTTCTTGCATTTGTTTGTTTGTTTGTCAGTAAACTGATGGCTGGGAAATGAGCATTTTTGTAGGCACACACACACAACTTCTGTGTGCTGGTAGGTGTATCAGATTCATAATCAGATTCACAGCCAAGAAAAACTGAAGCCCTGACACTGATGTGTATCTTTTTTCATCTAGCTACCCTGTCATCCTATTGGCTTTGTTTGCCTGCTTTTCAGCTGGAAAGAGATGAAATGGTTATACAGTATTACAACCAAATGTCCTTTGACTTTTGGCTTCTCTTAAGAATATTTAAAACCTTTTTTCTGACTCAAAGAAATTCACTTCCCCCAGTAGTAAGGTTTGGGCTAGAATGCTGCACTCATTCCAATCCCTCTGCTTTCCTCCTCAAAACAATGGTGTCCACAAGTGATATAGTCCTGATCCGGGAAAGATCATAATATGATATATTGTATGAAAGTTAGTCTTTAAAGTGCCACACGTCTGTGTCTTTTGTTTTGTTTTGTTTTGTTTTGTTTTTCTTTGATTTTTGCCTGAAATTGTTCTATAGGTGTCACCTTTAACTTCTGGAACACAGGGCCCTTTGCTGAAAGGGCTGAGAATAATCAGCACAATTACTCTCCTCATTTTAGGGCCATTTTAAAGAAAACAAACAAAAAAAAAACAAAAAAACCCTCCCATCCATCCCTGCTTTTAGTTGTCAAGTTGTTTCTGTATTTAAAAAAAGACTTTCCCCCTGTCTTGCAACTTCTATAGGCAATTCCTACAATCTGTGTTGCCTTTTCTCTGGATTCAGCCAGGCTAGGAAACCAGCTGTCATTGTGTACTTAGAACTCCCCAGGCCCCCCCCCGCAAATTTAGCCATTCAGTACCAGCTTGGCCACCATGATGATTCAGCGCAGCTCACTTTCCCTTGAGCTGGTTTTCTAGATGGGCTGTTTCTGCTGCCTTTGCTTTTCAGCCAAGAGGTGCCTGGGGTGGCCTCCAGACTGCCTCCATGGCGACTCGGAATGTGGAAGGGGACAGAGAATGATCTCATGCCTTTCATATAACAATTAGAACAAATTGCTGATACAGGCGAGAAGAGACCCTCTGAAAGAGAAAAGGGTATCTCCTTTGCTGGGAAGAATACAGGCCTAGCAGCTAATTTCCAGGCCTACTTTTGTACCACCAAAGGGAGCAAGAAGCTCGTCACACTCCTTCCTATCACTACCAAGGACACCTGCACTCAGGACACTAACTTCTAAAGAAACCGTGGGGACCATGTGGCCATCCAGCTGCTCTTGGACTGCAAGACTCCTGATAGGCCAGCAATAGGTTATGTGGGCTAAGCCTGATGGCAGCCACCTAGCAACATATGGAGGGTCATACTTTCCCTCAGCTTGCCCATGAAGAAGGGGTTCTAGCTGGTTTTTGAACACTCCAGATTTCTAGGAAGGAGTCTCAATTTACAAGGCAGATGGACATTTGCCTCATCAGTGAGAAGGAAAACCTACCTTAGTCCTAGGATGAGAAGGCGGCTTATTCCAGCTTTCCTGCTGTTTCTTTTTTCAAAGCTTCCTCTAAAGCTGGTCTTTCCCTTCTCCATCAGTTCTAAAGAGATTGGGAAGAGGAGGTACCTGCCCTGGACTTTCTCTGACTAGGAAATCTAGTCAAGTGTGTGTGTGTGTGTGTGTAGGGGGAGGGAGACAAACAATGGTGATCACTCTTATTTATTTATTTATATTCAGTGAAAGTCATTCTTGATATGTTCAGTGGTGCTATAATGCTACATACTGTTTTGAATTCTATTTCGCTCTACAGAGAACTACTCCTGTCTTCCTCCATAGAAGGAAGTTTTGGATTCTGATCTGCATAAACCTGCAATTAAATGAACTTTGTATTGCTTGTGTTGCCTGGATTGATAAACATCACACTGTAGGAGAGACTTGGAAAGGACTCACTTTAAAGTGGGGGGGGGGCAAGGGATGGATCACAGGTTGCATGAGAGGCAGGCAAAGAAAATTCTAGAAGCAATCCTATGCAAAAAATACTTGAAATAAGTACAATGGAAAACTCAAGAAGACTTCACTTGCAGTTCAGAAAATATAGGGGCGGTCTGAAAATCTACTCGGATCTATTCAGTACTTGCTTCCAGGTAAAGGCCATTGAAATGGTTCTGTATCCCAAAGCTTTCTCTCTCCTCTTCTAAAGCAGCCTTGTCTAATCAGTTGTGGGAGTGCAGCTATGTTACCTGGGGACGATGGTCTTTGTAGTTCCAACACATGTGAAAGGGCATACTGATGTTTCTGTTGTTTCTTCCGTTTTACAGTCACGGAATCTGACACTGAACGGCACGGCAGGGTGGGGAGCGGGGAGGTCAGGAAGGGGGTGGAGGGCGGGAGGCGGTAGTTTCGTGCACGCTCTCTTCGGACTCCTTGGCTCGCTCCCTTCCGCCTCGCCCGCAGGGGCCCTTCTGCGTCCCAGCTGCATCTTCCTGCGAGCAAGGAGAAAACGGGTCAGGGTGACAGTCAGGAGGAGCCCTTTCCGTGCCTGTCACCAGCACGCCGGGATTGGTTGTTGTCAGAGGAGCGCGAGGGGAGCCCTCCCCCGCCAGCCATGTCACTGGCTTCCCTGTCCAGGCTGCACCCCAGAAGTGACAGGCAGACGGAGGCCGACGGGTCCGCGTGCCCCCCTCTCTGTGTGTGTGTATGTGTGTGCGTGTGTGTGTGTGTGTGTACTTTCTCTCTCCTGCGCTCCCGCTCCCGCTCCCGCACCCGCACCCGCATTCTCTGGAAAGAGCTGCTCTTGGCGAGTCCCCTTGGAAACACGCCCAGGAGTTCCAGTCCCGGCGAACGTGCGAGCCGTCAAAATGGCCGAAGTAGTAAACAGCCACAAGTGGATGCCTTTCAGCCCACAGTCAGTGGTGTATTTAGCGGTGATGGTGATGGTGATGGTGATGGTAATGGTGATGGTGATGGTGATGGTGATGGTGTGTGTGTGTGTGTGTGTGTGTGTGTGTGTGTTCATTAAACAGGGCTGAAGGGAATTTGTTCCTCGAAGAAGGCAAATCTAGTTTTCCCCGTTAGCAAAGGTGGTTAATTTTTCGGTCTCCAAGAGCGTGTGAAAAGAACCGGTGGTTCAGAGGCACACGTGGTGAGATCAAAAGGATTACCCTGGGACTTGTGCAACGCCAAGGATCCAATCTCGGCTAGATCTATCTGAAGAAAAGCTCTGTTGCTATTTGAGGACTGGCCTTTAAAAAGCAAAACCCCAGAATCACATTGGACACCATCTATTTACATTCCTTCCGAATCAGGACAGTGAGGCTGTTTATCTCCCGAGTATTCTTGTTAGAACTGTCTTGGGTTACAACCATTAGCAGGCATTCATTTAGAAACGGGATTATTTTGACTGGATTTCTCTCCTGGGAGAAAGATATCAGACTGACCAGGCAGCCAATGTTCTTACTGCCTACCAAGTTCTATTCAGGCAGGTAAATGTACTTAGTATCATGACTAATTAATCCGTTTCCACGATGTACACCAGGAAAAAAATAAAGATGAAATACAACGATGAGCTATTAGTGAGGGGAGTCAGACAAAATGCATCTTTTGGTGGGAGTGGTAAGTGAGAGAAGGTTTTGCTTCAGATGTTGCATTTCTGAAAAACTCACATTTCAAAAAGGGTTGCAATTACCTTTTAGGCTAACTACTACTTAACCCTCCAGGTACCCATGCTTTCCAGGCGGTTATCGCTTATTTCAAAATGTAGTCAGCTAGCCCAGCTGCACCTGTAGCCTCCTTGCTCATTTTGCTGACCCAGTCCTATGTCTTGTCTTGAACAAAACACCAATTTCATCATGTACAGCTTCCGTCAGAAACCTATATTCTCTGAAACCTTGCTTTCATTTCCAGCTTACGGTCATGTTCACAGAGATAGCTACACTGACACCAAAACTACAACAGCATTCTAATTGTCAATCAAGTCCTCAGTGGAGTTCTCACAGTTGCAGATGAGGTGCTAAACTGTACCAGAACCCTACCAACTGATACTGCCAGTGGGAACTCACAAGGCACCAATAAGGCAAAGATACACATATATTTTACAAACGTTTTAAAATGAAAATTAGTCCCATGCAGCAGCGACATTAAGGGAAAGGGTTCTATGTAGGTTCACTTCAACTGTATGAAGTCACATTTTGCAGGGCAGGGAAGCATTCCATAAATTGGGTCTCTTGTTACTGCCTGGAGCGAGACAGTCAAGCCCAAGGAGGATTGCTATTTCATCTGCTGTTTATGAGAACTAGGTCTCGGAAGGGAGGGAACAAGTAGTAGAAGAAGCAGGAACAATGTCCCTTTTCCAACACTGGAACCTTCTCCACTCTTTCTGAGCAGTTCCTACCACTAACCAGAGCGAATGGCCACTTGCTCTCTGAGGAAGCAGAGTGGAGCACAATTCATGAGACAGCCATGGCTGTAGTGTAGAGTGAAGAACACTAAGCATTTCTAAAGCAGTAGATTAGCTTAGGATAGAAAAGTACTGGGATCTGCTGCGGAGTCTCATGATGGACCAGGACTAAAGAGCCCTGGGTATGAATCCCTGCTCAGCCATGAAAGCTCAGTGGGGGTGTGAAATTGGTAGAATTGTCCCTTAACCATCTCCCCAGCCTTGAAAGCCCTATAAGGATCCCCCGAAGTCAGACCCAACTTGGCAGCATATCACAGCAACAGAAAAGCTGTTCATCATAAATCCATCCAGAAGAGCATACAGTATACGGCAGTTCTTTCGTTTTTGTTCACCTCACTACAGTCCAAGTGACCATCTGTACAAAACCGATGGTGACTAATTTGGATTAAGAAATCTGGATCTTCTTAAGTTCATCGTAAAAGAAGAAAATGAGATATTAAGTTGTGTACATTGCTCAGGGGTACACACAGCACAGACACAGGCCAGGACTGATAATGAATGAAAAAGAGCTTTCTCTTTGACTAGCCTGCCCAGTCAGAAGTTCTTTGCAAACCTGTTAGCTCAGTGGTTTCCAACCTGGGGGTCGGGACCCCTTTGGGGGGTTGAAGGACCATTTCACAGGGGTCACCATGAGCCAGTGAAGAAAAAGGCACAAATGGCTTGGGTCTGGAGGAGGAGGGGGAGACAGAGTTACAGCTTGATAGGTTGGAGGGAATGTCAGTCAATAGCACCGGAGGCTGCAATTGGATGAGGGTGCCTGTAGAGGGCCGTTCTCTATGGCACCTGCAGCAGTGGCCTGCCAAAGGGGGCTTGTGGCCTCTTCTAAGCAGGGCAAGGGGAACTGTATTAAAGGGTTGCGGCATTAGGAAGGTTGAGAACCACGGTGTTAGCTGGTCAGAAGAAGAGGTCGTTGGTTTTCTCTCTCACTTGCCTGTGTGCTGCCTATGTGTCATTTGCCTGACAAAATCTGAAACTTGTTCTTTCCTGTCTAATGACGGCATCCACTTTGTGTGTGCTCAAGTCAGATGCTCTCTGAGGCTTTCACTCAGAAGTGGAACTAGTGAGAGTTAGGACAGCCTCCCACCCCCACCCCCCAAAAGAGAGCTATTAAGTTTACTTTGAAGGAGGACTTATGGATTCCAATAGAACTTACTTTCTAGCAAGTTTAAGACCCTGTCCCAAATATGTACCTTCCAAAGTGGAAGAAGATCCGGGCTCAGACCATCTGCTGCAGCTTGATGGACTCTTTTCAGAGCCCTTTGCTTGCAGGGAGCTTTCTAAGCAGGCATACTTTTTTATTGCTTTGTGCAGCCATAGCCAGGCAGAGATCTCCCCACCCCCATTCCAGAATCCAGGACACCTTGGCTCAGGCTATATTTGGAATTTTAGTTCAATAAATACACCTCTTAACTCTTCTGTTGTACTGACGGGGAAATCAGGCGTGCAAGCGTAGCTAGTCCCCCTTCATCAGGCCGAGCCTAGGTGGCCTTGTTTTGTTATTCCGATTTCTACACTCCCATTACACCAGGCTCCCAGGAAGCCACGGCAGCGGGTTGATTTAAGGCACACTCAAGCAGGGCCATTCAGAGCGCAGGATAGCAGTCAGGTTATTTATAGGCCCTTTCTCTCTTCTCCGGCTCTGTGCGCCATCGGATCTGGGCACAGCACTAATGAATTTAATCCTGGCGACACCCTTAGGAGGAAGGAGAAAAAGAACTGAGTCACGGACGGAGCCTGATCAGGCCCGGGCCTACAGCACGGCCAGGCTTTCCTGATTGATTACGTGCCTGGGTAGGAGACCTGCCTGCTGCTTGGCGAGGCGGGAGGCTCGGCTGCCTTGGAAAAGGGGCCAGCGGGGAACCACGTGCAGTTCAGGAGGAAAAAAGGGGGGGCGGAAGGGGGGGTGCCGCGCGAATCCATGGCCTCCGCATCTCCGGGGGAAGGAGGGAGGCAGGCAGGGAGGGAGGCCAAGGGCGGCCCCAGCTCCTCCGCCCAGTTCCGCGGCGAAGCCTTCTGGCCCTTCCCTCGTAAACGGCGGTGTCTCCTCCAGGAGGTTGTTAAACGCTCCGCGTCCTCTCAGCGGTGGAGGCAGAGCCTCTCCCTCCCCCTCTCTCTCTTCTTTCCCGGCTTCTCTGACGAAGAGGGTGCGGAGCGCTTGGATCTACGGCTGCTTGTTCTCAAAGCTCTTCTCTCTCTCCCCCCAACCCACCTCCAGAGCAGCCCACAAAGGTCTGACCTCCGGGTCAGCTCCCTGAGGAAGCGAGGGAGGAAGAGGAAATCTGTTTGGCGGGGCGGGGCGGGGAAAGGAGAGAAAGGATCCTCTACCGACCGCGGCCTCCGTTTCTTCGCCTGAGTCGATCTTTGCGAGTCTGCTTTAGCAAAACAACGCCAGAGTGAAGGAGGCGGGGTGGGGATGGGGGTTGGGAGCCGGGGGGACACCTTCCCCCCCACCCCCACCCCCACCCCGGACCTCCGATTTGCAATTTCGACGGAGCACAGGGAGACAAAGAACGTATAGCAGGGACGCAAGATAAAAACTCAAACCCCCAGCCCTTGTTCTTTTTTTCTCTTCTCTTCTTTTTTTGCCAGCGTTTTCGCTAGGAGCTTGCTCGGAAAGGCAGTTGCCGGTCAGAGTATTTCGGAGGGATCCTGAAGATCTGGGAAGGGGTTGGGGTTGGGGAGTGTCGCCAAGTGCGGGCAGCAACGTTTTTAGTGGGCTGAACAATGGCGCTAATGGAAGGCCATTAATTTCGAGTATTTTGGCCTCAAATTCGAGTGTTGTAGTTCAATCAACTCTATTGTACTCCGCATTTCCATGGATTTTAATGGATTCGAAGGTTTTCTTTATGTAACCCGAATTTACTCACTACAAGTCTCCGGGTCTTTTTCTGACTAGGCCAGGGCCTCACACCGGTGGTAGCATTCTACAGAGGCCTCTGATGAAATAGTCTGCAGCCCACGAAATTTAGGACTAATAAAGCTCCCTTTTGCTGCAACACACGAACGTGGCCATTTCCACTGCTGGAAGTCTGAAGAGGGCAAAAGGCTCGAAAGTTTTTAAGTACAATTGGTCTGGCAAACAATTATATTTACATATTGGTGAAAAGAAGCTTCCAGACTTCCAGACAGCCCCGCGCTTCTCAGAAAATTTAAACAAGAGCTCCCCTCCCCACCCGAGACTGAGAGTAAAATATATATCAGATAACCCTTTTCTCCCAGCTGTGTGTCTGTACCTCACGTGTACTCAGTCTAATAACTTTTAATGTTTAGCCCTAAAACGTCTTTATAAAAAAAATAAAAATAGCTTTACAGTGTAATAGGCCAGGTGTCCTTGTGCTCCTTACCGGAGATTGAAAAAACCTGTGGGATAGTTTTTTTTTTATGCATACCTCATAAACTGAGAACAATACAACCCTCCCATTAGGATTTGAACTCCCCTTCCAGGCATCTCTGAGCAAAACCTTTGCAAAACCTTTGCAATGCGCAGGCACCTCATTTGCAACTTGCCCTCCCCTCCCCTTAAAAGCATTTCTCCTGCAGCTTGCGAAATCGATGGCTTTTGTCATTTGTATCAGCTGTTTAAGAAGCTGAAAAAGCTTCTGTGCCCTGGGTTTCGGGTTACAAGCCACGAGTATCTTTCAATTCTTCTTTGAGGGGGAAAGGGGTTTTTCCGTTCGTCTCCTACAGATGCAATCTCTCCTTTTTGGCCAAAGACATGTTCTATGCAGTAACCGATTATTCACTGAGTCCTAAACGCTTGGGAAGCGTTCGACTAGTGATTGGTAATACAAAATCCAGCGTAGATAGCTGTGTGGTTAATTAAATAATAATAATAATAATAATAATAATAATAATAATAATAATAATAA
>JAHTLZ010003399.1:9299762-9342621 GCA_023846285.1 Phrynocephalus versicolor | reverse complement strand
ATAATAATAATAATAATAATAATAATAATAATAATAATAATAATAATGTGAGCCTCTATTTCTGATTTCCTCAACCAAATTGTACCCCAGGGAGCTCCTCCTCCTATTAAAGACAAGAAAATTGCATAAAGAAAAACACTTAAGAATTGTTCTGCCTGCGGAGCAAGCTACATACTAATCAAGGACTTTTCGAGGAATCAGGACATTTCAAACTTTTTTCCTTCTCTCCCATAGATTCCTGAACTTCACCCTGAAAAGAGGCCGAGAATAGGTTTGATGAGGTTCGTCTGCCTTGAAGTAGCAGGATGTCGCCAGGCTTACGTAGGGGTAAAACCGCCCCTGTGTGCGCCTAGGAATATTTAAGAACAGGAGCCAAAGCCAAAAGCGAGTTTGCTATAGCTACCGCTGCCATTGGTGACAATAAACCTCCATTCATTTCTATCAGGTTGCTCTAAGCTCCCTTCCCTCACCGGCTTCATTTGTAGCCACAGCCTAGACAGGTTTAATCGGAAGCAGGTCTCGCTGAATTCAGTAGGATTTTGGGGAGGAGAATCCTTCTGTGGGACGACAGCTCTTAGCTCACTATCGCCTGTGCTGTCCAAGTAGGGATCGAAGCCTACTAGCGCATTCTTAGGCACGTTGCTTCAAAACCAAGCAAGGGCGCTTTCTCTAAGGTAAACCGGCAGTCAGATATTGCAGTCCTGTTCCCTATGTCGACGCCGGTAAGTGGTGAATGAATCCGTTGGCAGGCGCTACGCATGGAAAAGAAGGTTAAGTGTGTAACCTGCATCCTGTTGTGAATGCCAGCCACCGCGAACCTCCGAAAGCATCCCGCGCCGCTGGAGGAAGAACTATTTTAGCCAAGAAGATGGGGGCGAGAAGAGGACATTTACCAGTTGCCCTGCCTAGTAGTCCAAAGCGGCGCTGCCGGAGTAAGCAGATAAGCAACAGGGCGGCTATCCTAGAGATTATTAAGAAATCATTTAAGGCGGGTCGAGCAATCTCCTGCCAGCCAGCCCTCGGACTCCCCTCCGGGCGAAGCAGGGCTGAAAGGCGCCCGCCCGCCCCGACCCCGTGACTTAAGAGGTATGGGGGGGGGGCTAAGCAGAGGCGAAGGTGCTTTTTGAGACGTCAGGAGAACGGAAGCAGTTTGGTCACTTCGGAAAGTAGCTGTTGAGACACGAATGGTTTCCATTTACAACAGAAGGGCCAAGTTGGGGGTGGGGAGGGAAGGGAAGGGGGGAAAGAAAGAAAATCCCGCAGAGGGATATAAAAATATTGTCGAAGAGCAAAGCAAAGGATGTGCACGAAGAGTTGTGGGTGCCCAGAGCGATAAACAAGCGGGGCCCTGGGAGAGACTGACCGTTTGTTCGCCTCTGGAAAGAAAAGATAAAGGGAGGGGAGGGAATTGCTCGTGTGGATACCACACTTAAAATGTAGGTCGGGGTGAAGACGGGATACCACGCCGTTATTTTTTTAAAAAAAGGAGAGAGAGAGGTCTTTGACCTGGGGTGGAGGAAGGCAGAAAGGGTGCCCCGAGGAGGAGCCGGGAAGGTGCTGCGAGGAAAGGCGAAACGGGGGGGGGGGAGCCGCGAGCGTCCCCCTTCGAGGCCCCAATGGGCCGTTCTGGCGCGCGCGGGGCGGGGAGGGCGGGAGGGAGGCAGACCGAGAGGGGAAGGGGAAACAAAGAGGCATCTCTTTTAGGGCTCTCCGAGGTACCAAGGACAGGAAGCCTCCGCAATCCCCTTGCCGGGACAGAAGGGAATAGAAGAGGGGGGGTGCCCTACTACGTCCCTGGGGCTTTGGTCCTCCATTCTTAGGGAAGGTCGACCGAGGTACCGTTTGCAGCACCGGAGGGGGTGGGGGGACGAAGGGGGACTTTCCCTCGCCGATTCCAAAGACTCCCACCCCCCACGGGAAGCAGCGAGAGGGAAAGGGCTCGCGCGAGTGGCACAGCGAAGGAGGGCGGGGGCGAGCGAGGAGACGAGAGAGAGAGAGAGAGAGAGAGAGAGGTAAACAAATCCAGAGGTGAAGAAGCGCCCGCGCTTGGCTCGGTCGGGAGGTGAGGACGGCGGGGCGGCGAGCGTAGGAGGGAGGGAGTCAGGGAGGGAAGAGAGTGCCAGCCATTCCGCCGCGGGCAGGCAGGAAGCCCGGGTGGCAAGCGGGCGAGCGGGCGGGCGGGCGACCAAGGCGGTCTCGCTCGCGCAAGTGTCTGGCTGCGCCTGCTGCTGGGGCTTTTGACAGCTTGGCGAAGCGAAGGGAGAGAGAGAAAGAGAGAGAGGCGCTTTATGGTAATTGCGGCTCTCCACTGGCCTTCTGGGTAGCAAGCAAGCGAGCGAGCGAGCAGAGCGCCGAGGAGAGGCGAAGGGAGTCAGGAACAAGGGGGCGGGAGACTTTCCTTTTCAACCTCGCCTGGTCAAAAGGAGAGCGGCGTCTCCTCAGGACGCCCCCAGGCAGGGCAGGGCGAGGCGAGGCAGGCGAGGCACAGCGAAGGGAAGAAGGGATTTGGGGCGGGTGGGGGGCGGCGGAGGCGCGTCAGGACAAGCTTGCTCGGCCAGCTGAGAGACACACACCGAGACCAAGAAAAAAGCACGGAAGAAGGGAGGAAGAGTTGGGGGGACCAATTAAGGAGAGGGAGTGTGTGAGGAGCCTTAAAAAAAAAGAAAGGGGGAGGGAGAGAATGCAAGGCAGCTAAAGGGTGAGGCGGCGTTGTGTGTGGAGGGGTGTCGGCGGGGGGGGGGGAGAGGGAGATTCCTCTCGGCCTGGGAGAGCGCGGCGGCGGCGGCGGCTGTGTTGCAGCCTTTGCCTCTGCCGGCGGCTCCCTGAGTGCGGAGCCCGCGGCGGAGGAGGGGAGAGGGAAGGGGGCGGGGAAGAGGAGGCGGGGGGCGGGCGGGGGCGAGCGTGCAGCAGACGGAGCCCAGTCTCCCAGCGGCAAGGTGAGGAAGAGCGGCTTTCCCGGCGGATTAAATCCCCAGTGCCAAGCCAGCCAGCCAGCCACACACACGCACACTCCCCTCCCGCAGGCTCAGCCGCCACCAGAAGACGAGGCTCTCCGAAGGGGAGGGGGACACCCCCACACACACACACCCTCAAAAAAAAAGCATGTAAGGAGCCGCCGACCGGAGCCGTCGAGCCCAGCCCCGGAGCAGCCGCAGCAGCAGCAGCAGCAGCAACATGGCGCTGCCAAAGAGGAGCCGGCGGGAAGCTGGAAGGCGCTTGGCGGCGGGGTGTTGAACTCCCCTCGGAGCCAGGCGGTAGGAGCGGGAGGTCCCTCTCCATCCCCGCCTCTCTACCTGCCCCCCCTTCCGAGTTCCGCCGGTGGGCAAGGCGTCAGGAGGCGCGGGCAGCCCCGATTTCTGAGACCTCGGAGATCCGCCAAACTTTTCTCACCCACCGGAGACTGGGATTCGACTCGTCTGGAAGGGGGACTCGCTACACCGAATCGGACGCAGCGTCCGCGGCGGCGGCGGCGGCGGCGGCTTCCCTGGAGCGGAGAGTCAGGTCAGTGCCCTTCCCTTTGAACTCCCTGGCCTCTCTCGGTCGCTCTCGAACGCCGCTCCTCAGGCGGCTCTGAAAGGGGGCCGCAGACCGCGAGTTCTCGGAGGTATTCTTTCTCTCTCCCGACCCCCACCCCCCTTCCCCGTGTTCGACGTCTCGTTTTGTGGGGGACTGATGAGGGAAGCTTTTCTCCACCTCCGGATCTGAGTGGGGTTTGCGTTCCATAAAAAAAAGAGAGAGACAGAGAGACAGAGAGGGCGGAGAGGAAACCTAGGTCCGGGCTTGCCTCTTCTCTTTTGGGATCCTTGCCAGAATATATTTCAACCTGAAACGATCCGGGCTCCAAGTAGAAGGGAGAGGTTAGCCAACAACACAGCGGCCGCCGCCTGAGTGTTTCTTGGCGGGGTGGGGGGGTGGAGAGAGAGGAGGAAACGGGGGACTTTTAGGGGCGGGCGTGTCGCGCGGGCTGGCTGGAAGTTTGGAGGCAGTTGTTGGCTTGTACAGCCAGGGCGGCGGGTGCGGGAGAGGTGGGGGGGCATTGAGAGAGAAGAGGAGAAGGGGGAAAGCTGTCGGTCGCGCTCTGTCTACTCCGGCCGGAAAGAAGGGGGGGCGGGCAAGAAGGATCCCGGCGTCTCGCTTTCTTTTATCTTTCCGATTTGGAAAAGGGCTGTAAAAAAAAAAGCCCCACCTCTGGCAGCTTCCACGTCTCGGCTCCCAAGGGGAAAGGGGAGAGAGTGGGTGGAGGGGAAGGAGGGGAAGGAGGAGGAAAAACCGCACGCGGCTGGATCCAGGCAGGCAGGAAAGGAGGACACCGGGAGCGTTGCTGAAAAGCTTCTTGGCTCGCCCTTTTGGTTCATCGGGCAGCGGAGTTAGGGGAGGAGTGTCGAGAAAAGACGGGCAAAACACTGGGGGAGCGGGGGTGGAGAAAAAGGAAACGAGAAAGCCGACCAAAACCCCACACACGGAGAAAAAGGGGTTTCGGCGTCTCGGTGCGGGGTGCATTTGTTGTTGGCTCAACGCGCTTTGCAAAAGGACTGCGGAGGCGGTGGAAGGTTTTCTCCTCGGTTGTTTTCGAGGCCACTGGCGGATTGGAGTGGGAGGTGGGAGGGTCGGACAAAATGGGAAGGGGGTAAGTGAATGCCGTGTGTGCGTTTGGGGGGGGGGAGTTGACGAGGAGAGGTTGCTCTAGCGCTCCTGGTTCCAGTTCAAAGAGTTGATGTTGTCAGTGTGGGGTCCGGAGTGGCGGCCAGGAATTTCACGCGTCCTTTGCACCTTTTCCCTCCTGGCTCCGGGGAGGTTGAGAACTTCTCTAATAAAGACCGGATGGCCGAGGGATTGTTTACTAAGAACTCCCCCCTCTCCCCGCGGGTGGCCGCCAGCTCCGGGATTGCCCGAGCGCAGGATCTGAGGCACGTAGCTTGTTTGTTCCTCCACGACAAGAGTCCGGGGGCGACCTTTCTTTCTGGGAAGTGCGTTCCTTCCCGGTTTCTGGTTTGCTGGCTTGCACCTCGGGCCCACGAAAGGAAGGTACGTGGGTGGGTTAGGCGGAAAGGAAGGGTGGATAGGAATTCCTAGCCCACCCCCCACCACCGCCAACATCTCCTCCTAAAAGCCCTGGCAAAGCCCCACGATCTTGTTTTAATGGCAGTTGCCTCGGAGCCTGCTTCCTCACGACATTTCCTGAACGATCCCTTGTTTTGGCTTTTTCTATCTGCTGCTTCCAGCGCCTGGCTTCCTTGGGAATAGAACACCCGACGAAAGGGCGGCCTGAGCTCGGTCTGGTCGGATAGGCTGGGTCTGTCAACCTTTTCTAAACTTTTCCTTGGTGGTGGCTCCGGGTGAAGGAGGCCTGGAGGCCGAAGGGCTCCCTAGATGGGCCCCACGGAAGACGATCTGCCAGCAAAGATAAGCAGCGGGACCTCTATCCTCCCCTGTTCGGTGGGGTCAAGTGAAGCGCCCTGAAAAGACGCCCCTGGGGCGTTGGACACCGGAGGCTGACCTTAAAACCAGTTGGCCTTCAGCGGCTAAGGTTCTCTCTCCCTCCCCGCCCCCTGCCCCCTCTCCGGACCAAACCTTAGCCTGCTGTTAATCCTCGCCTTCTGATTGCTGCTGCTAGTTTGCGCTCTCTGTCTTGTTGAGGTCCGTCTCTCACATCTTGGCGCTGGCATTTTCCATGGTGCGGGATGCGGTGGCCTCCGTGTAAGGCCTAGTGGTAATACACCTCAAACCTTAAAGCCGTTTGAGGCCAGTGGGACTGCTCTGGAGTAGTACAGGTTAAGAAGGCTAAGGGGAGAACCGTCCTCTGGTCCAGAATAGAACAAAACACACAGCTGGTGTGTTCCCTGAGCAAAATCCCAGGTCCCCCTGGGGTGATATCTTTATTGGCCCAGTACAATGCTTTAAAAAACTGAGGTTTGGCGTTGGTTTGGGCTTGTATGTGGATAAGGTTTGGTCTGCTTTCCTCTTTATATATTGGTCGTGGGGGATGTGCGTGGAAGCTGGTGGGGGTTGCAGCCCCCCCTCCCCAGCAAGACAATCTTAATTGCTTTTCGGAGGATTATAAAGCAGGGCTTTAATTTCCCCCGCCCCTTCTCTTGAGGCCGCCTTTCCAGTTTAGCTGCAGAAGAGCCCTCGGAATTGGTGTCTGGGAGTTAATTAGGAAGTATCCTCTGGATCAATAAGTCGCGCAACCTATTAGCTATTCCCCAGCCCTTTGCCGAATTGGCCCTCCACTTAGAACCATCGGAAACGACTCTGGTTCTGAGACAGGATCGCTCCGAATCCAAACGCCTGGAGTCAAGAACACGAGGGCTGCGGGTGGGGGTTTGGATCTGCAGAGGGAGGCCGTGATGAAATCCTCTCGTGTCTGGCAGGCCCCTCAGTCCAGTCTTGGCCTCTTTCCCTCCTCTCTGACTCCGCCTGCCCCCCCCCTTACTTCCACTCGTTTCTCGGAGGGAAACCGGGCTTTTTCTCAGTGCCCCCCCCCGCCCCAACATGAAACGCATGATGCGTCTTTGGCGTGCGCTAGAAAGGGCAGACACAATCCCATTTGTCAGGCATGAAGGTGGGCTGAGTGGGGGGGGTCTGTGCGCTCAGTGACAAGGCGGGTAGGACAGACAGTGTTTCTTTCTTCCCCTTCATAATTTCGAAGGTGAGGTACGGCAGCCCGGAGGAAAAGGGAAAGGGGGCTTTCTCCCCCCCTCCTGGTATTGTTTCGCCAGCCTGTGATAGATTGGTCTAGACAGCCGTTCAGGCTCCCTGCGAGCGAAAGAACCGGAGCCTGAAGGGGGTGGGGTGGGGTGGAGACGTAGAGGAAAAGGTCACCGTCAGATGCGGTGCTTCTGAGTGTGTGTCTTTAACCCTTCACGGGTCAGAAACCTAGATGGGTTTTGGGGGGCGTAAAGCAGGTTAGCGGTGGCGGAAGGGTGGCCCCTTCGCTGAGGCACCGTGGCCCCTTGGTTCCCCCGGCTATTCTCGAACGCAGGGAAGGGCATTTTCCCACCGTCGGGAGCCTCCTTCTCCCGGCGAGTGCCAGATTTTTTTCGTTCCCAGAAGTTTCCTCTTGTTTGGGAACTCCGCTGAGCGCGCTTAACCCCGTGTCCTGTTGGGGCAGAGCCAGCCAAAGGAGCGCAAGGCAAAGCAATCGTGGAGGAGGCAGGCAGGGAGGCAGGCAGGGAGAGAGGCGAGCGAGCAGCCAGCGGGGCGAGGGTTGGGGGTCGAGATGGAGAATCACAGATCGTTTTTTTTCCTTCCACTGTCGGGGCGGGAGTGGGGGCGGCAGCGCGCCGGATGGAGGGAGGGAGGGAGGGAGGGAGGGAGGGAGGGAGAGGTAGGAGGGAAGGCAAGCAGGCTTACAAGGACAAAGCCAGAGCAGAGAATTCGGAGCCACTCAGGCCAAAGACCTCCAGGCAAGGCGCCCTGGGAGCTGAAACCGGCTCTCCCCTTCCGAAAACAGCCGGGAGGGAGGGCGCCTATGTGTAGGGGAAGTGCCCTGGATCTGCTCTGGCTGCAAGGGGGCTGGGTGAAGCACAGGAGGAACCGGCTAAACTCAGGAAAGGATGCCCTGCTGTGACACCTGAGCCTTGACTGCCGCCTCAAAGGGCAACCAATGGAACCGGGTTTTTGTTTGTTTGTTTGTTTTTGCCTGAGAGGGTCTTTTTGTGACAGAAAGGGCTAGCCTCCGGAAGGAAAATCAGAGCGTTTGCCCTCTGAGCCTCGGACCCCCAGTCCGTTTCTCACCCCTCCCTCCCAGCCACCCCCTCGGAAAGCTGATTTGAGTTGGATTTGCCTGCCGGGCTGATCAGCTCTTCCTCTCTTTGTCTGGAGCTCAGACTCTGGGCGCTCCAGCCCTTTATTGGAAAGGTTCCCGGCGAGGAGTCCACGCAGAGCCAAGCAGGCGGCTCGGCAGCTCTTTGCTCGTCACATCTAAATACATCGGTAATTAGATGGAAGCACCGCCGGAAATGATAGATTGGCTGCATAGCTAATAGGGACGAGGACAAATAAAGCCTCCAGCGCCTCTCCCACCCCACTTCCTCCCTTCCCTTGGCTAAGTGGTCCCCTGGAAATCAAGCCCGATATCTGGAGCGAGAACTGAAATTACACGTCGTCCGTTTTAGGGCTGTAATCAACCAACGCAGATGAGCGTCTTGGTTGCTCCCCTGCTGCAAGCAGTCCTTGAGAACGTGTTTGCTGCATGATTGTGGGAGGAGGAAACTCGGAGTCTTTTTAAAACCCTCTGGGTGTCTGCTGGCTAAATATATACACCTAGGAGAGAGCGAGGCGAAAGGAATGGGGAGGCGGTGAGAGAGAGGGGGGGAGGGAAGGAGGGAGGGAGGGAGGGAGAATCCGATCATCTAATCAAGCTCCAGTACCTGCAGCGGCATTTGACAAAACTTGCGCTTAAGCCGGATAAGCGCCCTTACCAATGTCAATGGGCTTCCCTGCAGGGGCGCGAGGCAAGAGTTTCTTTGGATCCAGGGGCGCCTCACACCGACTAAGGCTAGGAGGCGGAGGTGGAGGTCACCGGAGGTGGCGCTTACAATTATCTCTCCCTTGCAAAAGCTGAGCGCTCCCCTCCTAGCCACAAAGGTGTTGGGAAGTTATGTTGGGCACAGACCCATGTCCCCGGATCGCATGCTCCGTCCGATGTGCTGTCAACATTGCATTCGGGACACGTCCCTCCTTCAACACTCCAGAACGAAATGAGCACCATCCATGTTAGTCGTTAAAACCAGCACTTTCCTCTAATCTGTTTAGGCTTGAAGTACTAACTGCCTGTGTGTGCTAAGCGTGGCCCCAAGTCTCACTTGGAAGCACTCACTCTGGGAGGATCTGCCATATTTCAGCCTTATTTCTCTAGCAGGATCTTTTCATTTCTGCTTATTGTCCACCAGCCTTGACATGCTTTCGCCTTTGCATAAATATAGCAGGAGCAGTAGTCATTAAGGAGAAACCTGCTCTCCAGTCCGCTTCCTTATTCGTGTTATGGAGCTCAAGCAATTAGAACGGGTCTTTAGAAATTTTCTTCATCTGGCCCCTAAGCACCTTCTTGTACCATTTTAAAAGCTCAATTGAAACAGCTGCAGACTCTCAAGGCGATTTCATAAAAAGCGGTGTTAAAAAGCAGCTCCAACTGGCCATTATCATGCAAGGGTTAGTTGGGATGATTTACTTGATTTCAGGAAGAATTAGGCAAAAGGCCCATTCCCACACCCAACCAAAGTCTGGGGTGGTGATTGTTGTATTGGCTTGGGTTTGTTTTAGTGAACAAAACTTGGGAATAAGCTTCCAAAGCAACCTCCCTTCTTCCAGACTGAGGGAGATTTAGAAATTAATGCTTTATTTGGAGTGGACCTTCCAAATAAGTTGTTCTGTTACAGATAAAACTGAGTCTTGTGACATATTTAAGGCCTATTATAGCACCAGCTTTTGTGGACTACAGCCGAGTTTTTTGCACACATAGAGAATAATATGGAATATTATTATTATATACAAAAATCTTATATGGAACCAAAGGGACTGTTGCTAACAAAAATGGCAGAAATCTAGTTCTTGATAATGTTATATAGTATCCTTGAAGACCATAAACTTTCCTCCATTTCAATCCATTTGTATCTGATGTAGGGGACTGCAGTTCACCAAAGCTTATGTCAAACAGAACATCTTAGTTCTGAAGGTGTTACTAGTCTCCTTGTTGTCATATATATTGGATGGTGGCATTGTAAGATCAGAAAGCATGTGCAGTCCTTCTTTTTATTGAAGATGGAATGCAGGAAGCACAGTTTGGTATATTTTTTTCTTGCCAAAAACAATGCCCTCATCTACCAGAATGTGTGAGTAACTGATGCAATCTTCTTGTTCTAGCGAGTGAATGAGGAGATAACAAGGCTTTCAAGTTTACTATTGTCTTCTGATTAGCATAATCAATCGTCAGTAGTTAGGCAGATGCAGCAGACGTCTTATCTTTTTGTTGATGGACTTCCTACTTTGCACTTTTTGGTGGGATTATCTTACACTTCCAAAGAAAGGTAAAAAAATGGTTCTGTTGGCTGAGTATCTTTTGTGAAAAGTCTTTAAGCTGAATACAGACAGAAACAATGGTACTCAGTTCAGTGGAACTTCTTATCTGGTGCAATTCAGCTAGCCAAGATTACTGCTATACAGATCACAATAGGTTGTGTACTATGCTGTGCACTCCTGTTTGCTGCCTTGCATGTATATGTGTAGGTAGGTAGGCACTAGGCAGATGGACAGCCACTATCGTGTTGAGTTCGCTGTCATTTATCATCATGCCAGTGTGCTCACTAGCCTTACAAGGTATAACACTGTTCTTCTTCTGATGAATCAAAGAGCTTCAAGCAGTTCTCAGTGTGCAGTGGGGAAAGTGAGGCGGCGTGGGTCAAAGAGTGAAGAAAGATCTGATTATTCTTGCCAGTTTGCATAGTCTGTTGCCAGTTTTGCTATACCAGACCAACTCTCGGTTGGCAAGCAGTATCACACAGATGCTTTAAGGACAGGGAGCTGGTAGTGGAGAGAGAACTAGTCATGGGTGTGGGGGGATGTCTAAGCATTTTGTGCTGATTGTGGATCAGGTGGAATAAATGCCCTTCTTAAAATAAAGCCAGGAGTGAGTTTTAAAAATCATTTGGGTAGCTGCAATGCTAGCCCTCCCTGAGTCTAGTTTCTATATAGGAGCCTTGTAAGAGTTGCGATCCAATCTCCGCTTGCACACTCCATGCCTCAACCTACACGCACCACCTTGCGTTTAGCTCAGGCAGAGAAGCCCACAGACATTGTTAAAAATAAGTGGTGAGTTGATGATGGGGGGGGGGAGAGAAGGAGTGAGTCTTTTCCTTAACCCCACCCCCACCACCAGTAATGCAGCCACTTAAATAGATCAAGCAGATTCTTTCCAGAGAGCCAGACTAACTTCGTTTTGCTATATGGGAAGGGGAGGGGGGAAGGGAGGGAGGGAGGGAGCAGGCGGGAGCCCTCCCCGGTTCAGCTTCTGCAGCAGAGGCCTCATTTGCAGACAGGGGGAGTTCCCGCGTCCGTGAGCAAGCGCTGGCTCCGTTTAATCCTTGTGTCCTTTCCCCGAGCAAGGCTGATAAGCGAGAATTACGCTGAGGCGACCTCTCCTTTCCTCAGCCCTGTTCAGCTGTCAAGGTTTGAACCTTTAGCGAGCCACTGGGGCGATTTCTTTTTCCCAGGCAGAAGTTATAATGAATGTTTCACCAGGGTTCCTCCGGCATGTGCGATGCCTTTCTTAATGGATGAGCTGATTTATGGGCAGAAAGCAGGGAGTCTACAGACTCAGAGGAGATATTCCCCACCCCATGATTATCATTTAAATAAATAAGCATATGTGTGTATGTATCTGTAGCTCGAAAACCAAGCTACTTTGAGCACGGTCTTTTCTTAAGAATGATAAACAATTAAATCCTCTTAACTAGGAAAAGTTAAAAACAAGTTAAAAGAGAGACACAGAGAGAAACTGATGTATATTATATATACATCAGTTGGACCTTTTGACCGTCTGCTTATATTTACAGTACTTACCTTCGTACATAAGCACATCTGGTCCAGCATATGAGGTGCTGTGTGCAGAGAAGAGGAAGTGATGGGCATGGCAGACGATCCTTTGGCCAGCACAGAAATATAATTTTGTGATATGCAAGAGAGTTTGCAGTATAATCTCATTATGCACTACAGGCTCCCGGTGTTATTTGGCAGGAGGCGGACAATGATCAATTTACATTGACCTGGGGCTGGGTGAGCTTTTAGATGGTAATTGCCATATTGATTTGCATGCCAAAAAGGGAGAGAGCACAAGAGCTGCTAAAATTAAACACCGGAAGCCAAATTAAACTAAATTTAATGTCTAGGTGCAAACGGAAAAAGACCTGCTAAACTCTGGGGCTGCTAAGGGGACTATTTTTAGGACTGTGAAACTTGGAGGAGGAGGAAGTTGATGGCTTGGGTTGCTTTGAACATTACGGCACAAGCTCCAGAAAAGTGGAATTCAAAACCTCAACAATTCCACTGTGGAAGGACCAGTCAAGTCCTTTTCTGGGTTCCTGTCCTTTGGGGAATGGCCATTTCTCTGTCCTCATACGTTAGTCAAAAGGAAATATTGGAATGAAACCCTTCTGTCTTCCTGAAGGCAAGGGCAAGGGGTTTTAATTTGATAAGGCAATTAAAGAAGGAAACACAGAATCCAGCCACTGCAGCAGCAGCAGCAGCAGCAGCCTCCCCACTTCCCTGGAAATGGGCTGCCGTGGAGAGCTGAGTGTAGTCAGCCGACCGTTAGGAAAAGGGGGTGGGTTGCGTTCCGCTCTGCGGCACATCTCCTTAGAGGAGAGCATTCCAGGCACTTTGTATCGCCTTAATTTAGTCTCAGCTGGGAGAGTTCATGGAAAGAAAAATGCACTTCCTTCTAAACCCTGCCCTGCACCGGCCTTTGGAAAACCTGCCTATCCCCATCCCTTCTGACCCCTCACCCGATTTAGATCTAGTGTAATGGAAGCCCCGTGGAGTTCCCTTCCAGTCCTCCATTGTGTGCCTTCATTCAATCCAGAGTTAATAGGACTGCCAGGTTACTTGGTAGGCCTTAAACACCACCCTTTGCAAGCTTGCCTAGGAGGGTCACCTCTGGGACTAGCCAGGCCTCAAATATGCATAGAACTGGGAGATATTTCCTTCCTCTACTCCTTGTCCAAGGCATACTAGGAGAAGAAGAAGAAGAACAAACAAATCCCATTCCTTACACCCTCCTCAGTCGCAGGGCTATTCTTTGGAAGTAGGATCCACTATAACAAATGGGGTTTCTGTCCAAATATTGAGTTTTATTTTATTAAACATTGACATTTTAATTTGGTGCTTCAGAATCCAGGTTCATTGGGTTCACCAACTGAGCCTCCTTTCTAAGCCCTTGTATATACGGTTGCAAGATTGTTCTTTCTTTTTAAATACCATGGAAAGAAGCACTGAAACTACCATTCCAGAATGGCTGTTTTGCTCGCTGCAGCTTCTCATTTATTTAAGTAGGAGCACAGGTTTGGTGCTCAGGGCCAAAATGACTCTCCTATCTAAATCGACTTGTCCTTGAAAACAGCCTGGAGGTTCTAGAAAGTGAAGGGAAGTAGTTGGTAGTGCTCAGTCTATCTCTGTTTAGTGCATGTTTCAATAGGGCAAGGTGGTTAGAAATAAGCAGATGTCTGTGTTAATGCTGCCAGGTTGTGCAGGGAAGTGGATTGCAGTCTTGGATGAAGACAACCTTGCTTATGTTTTTTTCAGAAAATTTCAGTGGTATTAATAAGTCTAGAAAGAGGGTGTGCAATCTGGAGGAAAGAAATGTGTTTCCCTGGAAATAGGTCACAGGCACAATCTTATGAACGCTTCCTTAGAAGTTCATTCCTAGGAGCTTGCTTCCAGCAAAACACACTTAGGATATACAATGGACATCCAAGCATTTTGGATAGAATAACTCAGAGGCTAGAGCAGGCAAGCTGGTGTCTTGTAGATGTTGTTGGACTGCAATTCCCAACATTCTTCCCCATTGGCTCTGCTGTACTGAGAGCTGCAGTGCATATAAATAGAGGTTGCATTTGTGAATAAGGAAATTCTCCTGACCTTTTTGTTGCAAATCAATTTAGACGCTCTTTTGCCTGCCTTTTCTAGTACTATGAGAATCAGAACAGTATGCAATACTCTCTGCCATTCTCCCTGACACATCTTTCTTAGCTGATAGCAGTGTAAGCTCCACCATTTGAACTCAGGTAGAGATTTGAGCTGCAGTCTGTGTGGCATGGCATCCATTTACAGCAATCCAGGGTTGACAATACATCCCTTTAAACTCCTCCTTGAGGCCCTCTTGGAATTTTAAAGTCTGCCGTGAGCTGCCTAGATGCCCTGAGCACATCGGATCCCACCTGATCTCAGAAGCTAAGCAGGGTCAGGCCTGGCTAGTACTTGGATGGGCAACCACCAGGGAATACCAGATCCTGTAGGTACCTGGAGTGGGAACTGACAAGCCACTCCAGTATTCCTGCCAAGAAAACTGCATGGACATGGCGTCACAAAGGGTCTGTAATGGCACAACAATGAACATTTGGGGCTTCACCATTCTGAAGGATTTTCTTGTTAACTGTTAAAATTTGCTGCCTCTTTACATATCTTGGACTCGGGATTGTTTAAGTACAAATTAATTTACATAGGTTCCAGTACACTTCATTGTCAGGCACCATGGCTTACTTGCCACCATGATATCTGCTGTGGAATCATTTCCTTTTATTTTTACCCTCTGCTGCTTCCCCCTCCCCTGCCCACTGCCCCCCAGGTACTAATCCATGAAACTAGTACTAATCCTTTCACCCCACATAGTTTTTTCAGGGGAGTGACTCTGTGCAGGACAATCTTTGGTGACAAAGTCTATCAAAGCTTTGTTTAAAAAAATCAATATACATACACACATAAACATATATAGAAGTCCTACTTTTTCTCTTGCTTGCAGCATTTCCCCCATGTTATTTTAATATATATTGGATTATTTTGATGTCTATATAACTTGCATCTTAGTTAACATCCTAACTGCCCACCCTATTTTGCTTCAATTTACATATGGTTTACATGTTTCCCTAATTTGGGCAAGACTTTCCTCTCTTTTTTGTTTTTTGTTTATTTTACAGCAGTCATACCTTTTTAGAGCTTCCGTGTCTCTGCTGTTCCACCATGGCAATATCCTCTGAAATGTCCCATTCTTTCTTTGGGATAAGGAATGTAAACCTCAGTCTGCAGAACGGATTGTTTTCTCGGTGTGCACTGAGTACATACAGATCCAATGAATTCTGGGTTAATCCCTATAGTCTGGACAAAACAACCTGGTTTACAAGCCTACTTGCAAGTAAACATGAATTCAGTCAGTGGGATTTATTTTCAAATAAATATGTGTAGCTTTGGCTCTTGAGTTGGAGATTATCCATATTTACAACTGTCTTTATCAAGTTGGTGGCAGGTTCTCTTGAAAAGAAACAAGCCGAGAACAGGATGCCAAAGTGACAATTCATATATATTCTTGAAGGCTTTCACAGCCGGGATCTGATACTGTTATTGCTGTGAGTTTTTCAGGCTGTTTGGCTGTGACGTTTCACCAGACTCTGTGGCCGGCATCTTCAGAGGGCAAGGAGCTCAGGGAACTAGGAGTTCTCTCTGTGCTCTGGGTTATAAAGTGAGTGAGACTGTGGGGTTTTTAAAGTTGTCCTCTGAAGATGCCAGCCACAGCGTCTGGTGAAACGTCAGGAAGAAAAACTTCCAGAACACAACCAAACAGCCCAAAAAACTCACAACTATGACAATTTGTAAATTGTCTTTGTGGGTTAGTTCTGTTAGTCAAGATTTTCCAAAGTAACAGAGTCACCCTACCTGTCTCCATTCAGAAGCAAGCCAGGATGACTGCTGGAACACAGTTCTGAATAAGCACTATATAGTTGCATTGTAGGATACACCCCTAACCAATTTCAAGAGTGCTACTGATGTTTGAGTGTCGGTGGGTATTTTCAGAGTCCTCTAGAAAGGGGTGGGGAGAGAGACGGAAATAAAAGCTATTAACCCAATTCTGGGTTTGCAGACTAAAGGTAACATGTATGCCTGAGCTGTGGGGAGGGTGGCACCAGGAGCAGCCTAATAGCCAGGTTTTAAAAAGGGGTGAAGTGGGGACAGAGCTGGAAAGCAAGTGCAGAGAAGCCGGTGCTACAAAAATCAGTTTTCAGAAGAGCCAGCGGTCTGTTGCAGAAGAAAAATTAGGCAGCAAAAACAGAACGTCTCGTTTTCCTCTAGACTTGAAGACGGGCTATTGCTTTTAGGATTACAAGCGATTTCTCACAAACTCCACCCCTACCCCCAGCAACCCCATTCGCCCCCTGCTTCCAATGCTCTGAAGGTACGCGGCTCAGGCCTTTTCCTCGGACCCGGATTGTTTGCTTCAGCAGAAACCGATCCCGTCGCAAAACAACAACAACGGGGAGCCAGCGGAAACGTCTCTCCGAGTTAAGAAACTCTCCGAGCAGGAAATGACTGAATTCTGTTTTCTCTCTCCGCCTGAATCTCGATTCCCTCTACCATCGCCCTCTCTTTTGGCAGCTCTCGACCCGGCCTTTTCCTCCAAGCTCCTTCGTGGGAGACAGGAAGGGCGAACGCCATCCCGGTGCACAAAACGGAAGCCTCCCGAGAGTCGCCCAGGAGGCTTTTTGGAGGATGCTTGCAAAAGTCTGTCTGTCTGTCTGTCTGTCTCTGTGTGTGTGTGTGTGTGCGCGCGCGCGCGCCTTTCGGGGTCTCTGAGGTGAGGACTCCGCCTAAGAGTCCCACGGAGATGAAACTAAAGCAGATTAAAACCAGTAGTTTGGACAGGGAGTGGGGGTGGGGTGGAGAATCGGCCCGAATGGAGCGAACTCCACATATTTCCGACGGCTTGGTAAAGCGACACAGCCTGGCCCTAGAGGGAGCCGGGTGGTCCCACTCTGTCGAGGGCAAGAAAGCTCCCCGGCCGTGATGCAGCTCCGGTGTGAGTCTAATAGACGGGAGGCCAACTGGAAGGCGTGCTTGGGGGCTAAAAACCCTGCTGAATTAAGCGGCTCCTAGTCTTGAGATATTTATTTATTTATTTATTTATTTATTTATTTATTTATTTATTTACTGGCCAATTAGTAGCAACGGCTACTCCTTGACCTGCTGCCTTCAGAGCCAAAACTTGCTGGGCACACTCCGTGGTGAGACGGAAGCCCCTGGCGCGGAAGAAAGCGCTTTGCCCCCGCTTAAGTCTTTACGAGCTGGATCGAGCGCCTCACCGGATCTCCGTTCTTCTTCCCGTCGGCTAGCTAGGAATAGGCACTCTCGGCTTTCAGTAGGAAACGCGCGCCGAGAGAGGGTTTGGGGTGGGGGTGGGGGTGGGGGTGGGGGGGACGGGGATGGGAGAGACGTGAAAGGCGGACCCAGGCGGCATAAATGGAGGCAGGCATAAACTTGTGAGATCAGGTTTCCTGCTGAGCTCCCAAAGGAGAAGTCAGCATTTGATTGAAGCTACACTTGGTTCTTGGTTCCCAAGGGGACAACAGCCCTGAAATACGAGAGCGCTCTCGTTGCCTCGCTCTCTCGCTCCTTCCTCCCCCTCCCCTCCCCTCCCCTCCCTCTCGCCTTGCCTCTAAAAGCCTTTGTGCTGAGAGAGAGAGAGAGAGAAAGAGAGAGAGAGGGAGAGGCTTGGGAGGCACGAAGCGCGGCTCTCGCGCAAGAATGTGTTGTGCAGCCTTCGCTGACATTATTTTGTTAGCAACGGCTCCCTTTTCTCTTCCCTCGCTCCCTCCCTGCCTCCCCGCTCCGGCACTCCGCCCGCCTCCCACTCCCCTACCCCCACCCCCCCACCGTAGCCAAGGCAGGCAGGCAGGCAGGCAAGCAAGCAAAGCGAGCAAATTGCCCGCTCGGTCGAGGCAATGGCTATTACCGACCGCAGCAGGCTGCAAAATGCGGGACTCCTTGGAAGAGCGGGCGCGGGGGGGCGCGGGGGGGGCGCGGGGGGGGAGAGGAATTGGGCTCGGAAGTTGGGTGCAGACGCCGCACGTCAGCCGGAGACTCACCGGAGCTGCGGGCGCGGAACCTTTTCACCTTTAGCCGGTCAGGAGGTGGCTCCGAGACGAGCCCCGGGCACGGTTCCGCCGTAGGCGGCGGTGCTTGCTCTCCCCCCCCCACACCCCCCACACACCGCATGGGCAGGCGCCCCCCCTCCCCCCACCGCCAGCCTTGGCGCCTTTCCTGGGAAGTCACTTTCCTAGACCTTACGGGCCTCCTCAGGAAGGGGAAGCCTTGGCTCGCGAAGGGATGCCCCCCCCACACCCCCGGAAGCTTGCGGCTCGCTTTGTAATTCGGCCCGATCGGCTTTTGCTGGCGATGGAGAAGGCTGTAGTCTCAGAGAAGCTTTTGCCGCAGCCAGTGCCGGATCCTACACCTCCTTCTTCAGAAGTCATTTCAATGGCTCTTGCCCGTTCAGAGCCATCTAGGGAGGATCGCTGCCCTGGTTTCCTCTACTGAGTCAATGCATCTCCTGTCCAGTCCTCCTTTTTCCTGCCTCCTTCCACTTTTCCTACATTATTGTCTTTTCCAGTGAGTCATGGGTCCCGAGTTCAATTATTTCCATTTAGTCACTTTAGCTTCTCCTGAGACACACAGAGGACGTATGTCCCCTCCTCCATGTTGGGATAAGGCTACTGACTCCTTTGCCTTAAGCTTGGCATGGAGAAATGACTCTCCGAGTGAACTCAGCGGGGGGCTGACTTCTGAGTTGAGGTCTATAGGATTTGCACAATTAAGTTGCAGCCCTATATGGATAGAAGGCAAGTGCTCAGTGAACTGAAGAGAGCTTGCTGAGTAGACCTGTAAAGGAGTATTCTGCCATTTCCCTGGCTTTCTTTTTATTTTCAGGTGTGTGTGTGCGTGCATGTGTGTGTGCGCGTGTGTGCACATGTGCACTTCAACTTTTCAATTTTGCGTTTCTTAAGTTTAAAATAAAACAGTGTCAAGTTTTAAGAAAATGAGAAAAGAAATAGTGACATGCAACACAAAAGGGAAGTTGCTTATTGCGCTGGCATGTGTCTCACAGCAGGGGTTTTTAGAGGTAAAAGCAGGAGAATTAAACCTGTCATTTACGGAAGGTAACTTGGGACACCAAAGTCAGTCTTCTTGACTTCAAGGGGGCTAAATGCCATGTAAATATGTTTAGGGTCAGGAGTTAATTCTGGAGGTTGTTGGTGCCTCCTAAAGCACCAGGCTTTGAAAGAGCAGCTGAGACCCAGGCTTTCCTGTTCTAGCCACCTGGTCTCCCCTCCTAATCAAGATGAATTGCAATAAACCTAAAGGGGGGGGGGGGGCCCAACAGAAAACAGGAGGCCTTTTCCAAGTAAAAAGTCATCATTGGGTTTTGCCCGCTGTTGAGGCAGCAATTTGTGCAAATCCACGCAGGGAATTCTCTGGGTACGAAAAGGTGACCCAAGCTTCATCATTTCTTCAGCCCAAACTGCAATACCCATCTTACTATCCCTTCAGTTCAGGAAGGCTTTTGGCACCCACCCTTTGTTGTACAATGGAATAGAATACCGAAGGGTAGCAAAAGAGGCCACGGCTGGAAGGCCAGAGCACACACGACAGGGTTCTGTATCAGAGAGGCACCCCATCCTAATCACTTGGGCCTGATCGTCTCTATTGGAGGGAGGGTGTCACTGAATGGATGGGGAGTGAACTTGCTCGTCTGGCCATAGGCATTATTAAATCGAAGCACCAGAGGATCTGCATTGCTTCCATAGCACAGTTCTGTGCACACTGGTCTACACACAAAGGGATTTGGTTCTGAGTACGTTTGGATGACAAGGAGTGGTTAGTGTCCATATGACCTTTGTAGTAGAAGAGAAAGATTTGCAAACCCCCCCTCATTTAACAAGCACCATATGTGCCTTTACATACTGGTGGTCCAAATCTGGGGTTGATCAGAAAATAATCTGGATTAAGTGCTACCACCCCCCACCCTCTCATTTCCTATTCAGAGTCACTGATGAAGAAGACAACTCACTAGCTATATAGTCACATATAAAGATGGAAAGTCTGACTTCTCTTTTGTTCAAAGCATAGGGCAAAAACCAACTGCTCGTCTTGTTTTCCAGTCAGTCACAAAAGCTGTATCTGGCTGTCAACTGGTTTGCCAAGCAGCTCACATTGATGGCTCATGATCTGGCCAAGCCAGCCCCCCACCCCCACCCCCACACCAAATTTGGGGCCGAGGAGTTCACTTCTGGCCAACCTGTCCACAGTGCTGCTAAAGAGCACGACCACCAACTTGCCGGTGGCCTGTTCTTAAAAGTGCTTCCTTGGTGTTGTGGGTGGAGGTCTGGGTAGAAGGAGATTTTACACAGGCAGGCCATCCTTTTGTCAACCAATGCAAGGTGCTGGCTGGGGGCGGACCACTGTTAGAGGGCTGCAGTGTCTGATGTGTGTGTGTGTGTGGGGGGGTGGCGGCAGCAGGAGGCAGCTTGTTAAGGGCACGAGAGAAGCCTCGCCGATGTTTGATTACTCAGACAAGCAGGATGGTACTGGAAGACCCATTGCAATGGCTGGAATGACAGTTACTGTGGACAGCAACACATGAAAAGAACAGCCCTCTCTTTTATGCACATGTGTTGACACATGTACACATACATGCACACTTTGCCACCAGCTAAGGAATATCTCCTGCAGATTGAGAGTCCTTAAAGCTTCTAAGAACCACAACCAGCGAGACCTTGGCAGCAGCATGGGTGGGGTTTCCTTAGGGGAGAGGCTAAACTACTGCAGCTGGATTTAGGCTGGTAGAACAGAAATCCCAGGCTGGGTCTGGCTTTTCAGGGAGGGGCAACTAAAAAGGGAAATTAAGAAACTGCAAGTTTTTGTCTGAAAGAGTGCTGTCTTTGGGCCAGGGGCATCTTCCGTTTGGGGGGGGGGAAGAGGCCCTTTTGGCCAAGAAGAGATTGCTGCAAGAGTGGAAGATTGGGTGCTATGAATGGGTCCCGGGCGGGTGGACGGCCTGGGGGTGGCAGGCGCAGGGAGAGCGGGCTCCTTGTTCCAAGTGAACCAGCTGCAGGAGTGATGCTAAAGTGATGCAGACAGACACAATGCTGCTGTTGTTGGTTTGATCTCTAGCTGTGGATGGTTAGTCTGGATTTAACTATGTGGTGTGGGGAGGCGGGAGAAAGAAGGGTGGTGGTGGCGGCGGGGGGGGGCTGAAGGCTGTTTACAGCTAGTGCAAATAATGTGACAGCTGTTGGAGCGCGAGCAGCCAGCGCCTCTTCAGCTTTTACACAAAGCTCTCACTATGGTGAGAGGAGGAGGAGGAAGGGGTGGGAGAACTAAACTGGGGGGGGGCGCAGCAGCAGAGGACAGCGGCTTCGCTCCAGCTCTTGCAAAGAAAGCTGCAAGCACACCCAACAAAACACACACACACACACACACACACACACACACACAGTGTCCTCCTCCCTCCATCACCAAGGGCCATCTTGACAGCTTTTCAAAGGTTACTTCAAAGAGATCATTGGGATGGGTTTTGGGGAGGCCCACCTATTTCCCCCACCCATCTGAATAATCTGGTGCAAACTCCCCAGAGCAGGCTTATTCAGAAGTAGTCTCGCAGGGTTCAGAGGGCCTTCTTCCACGATTTTAAGTGTCTTTAGGGCAGAAACCTCAAATGAGCAAATTAGGATGGTGGGTTCTTCCTTCCACTGCCTACAAACCAGAGCTGTAAATACTATCTTAGTAGAGGTGCCGACCGATTCGAAGCAGCAGTTTTTGAGAGCTTCCAGTCAAAAGGAACGTTCATTTGCAGCAGGCTTTTAGTCCCCTCTCCCCCACAAAACTGTTTCTTAGTTCCCTTGCAGTAAGGGGGAAAAAACCCAAATTAAAACAAAGCCTGTGCATGCATGAGACCTTTTTTTTTTTAAAAGAGAACTGGACATAACTCAGGAGAGAACCATGCAGTGAGGGAAGCTTCTGACCTGAGCATTTTTGTGCGTCTGTAGCAGAAATGGCTGGGTGAAGTTCTTCCCATGCACACTAAGGTCAATGGCCAGGTAACTGTATGCGGAGTGTACACGGATTGTCTACAACCAGAACAGTTCCCTCATGTTGGGAAGGAGTCCTGCTGCTCTTCAAGAGGTCAGTGGGGGACTGTGTTCTGGTCCCAGCAGGGCTTTCTTGAGCAGCCCACATCTTAGGCAGGGATTAAGGGCTGGTGCCTTAGCCAGTTCCATTCCTGATGGCTACCTTGCGAATCTCCTTTGTTGAGACAATGATGTTTTGTCCTCTTTATAATTACTTATAATAATCCAGGCCTAGAATTCTGAGAGACTAAATGGGTGGCTGACACAACCTCTAAATAAGGCCTTTATCTACGTCCCACCACCTTCACATGAGAACACAGGAGAGAGCCTTCTGTGTTGCTGCTCCAAGACTTTGGAACTCCCTCCCACAGGGGGACAGACTCCGCACCATTTTTGCTTTCCTTCTGCAAGAACGCAGAGGGCAAGCTTTTCCTGAGTGACTGGCTCCCTCTGATGTGACTTTTAGATGGATTGATATGTACTATTGCTTGGACTGAATTTGTAGTACTACTTGCCTTATTTCACTTGTAGCTTTTCATGTCTCCGAGTGGCATTACCCCCCTTTTATTTGATTACTTATTGTGATTAGTCTGAATATTGCTTCTTAATGATGTAAGATGCCTGTTCACAATCTGTGTTCATAGCCTTAAATTTTACCTTTATGGGTAAGTATTCTACATGCATTGCCTCAAACTTGGTATACTGCCCTTCAGTGTTGTAAGCTGCCTCAGGTCCTTTTGAAGGAGAAAGGCAGGATAAAATATTTTAAACAAACAAACAAACAAACAAACAACTGGACTCATTGGGGGAGAGATGGACATTGCTCCCAACAGTATAGTGTGAAGACTCAAAATCTTGTGGATAGTTTCAGGTTTACAGCTTTCTTGAAATTTGTGCACAGTGCAATTTTCAATATATGCTTTGCTTGTTCCAGGGAGGGCTGAGAAAAGGGTTTTCTTTTTACTATCACTCTCTGAATTCCGCAGCCAATGTTGATTTTTTTTCCAAGTTGTAATTCTAGAAGTGGGTTAAAGCCCTAAAGACAATTCCTATTTTATCCACAAATACATAGTTCTTAGGACTGGAGACTTGGTAATGTAATCCCTTCTTTATGCCACCAGCTCATCTTGTTTTTAGCTTTATAAAAACAACATAAATCACAGAAGTGTAAGGAAGTCTTGCTTATACTAGAAAATAGTTCTGGTTGAATGTTTAGACTAGCTTTCAGGTGGTTCTGGAATAATACTATGCAAAATTCTATCTACACTTTAAGTTGAGTTGCTTTATAGAAAACAATGCAACAAAGTACAAATCAGTGAAAGAGACAAAGAAAAATCCAGGTTTAAACTTGTGGAGGTGGGGATAAGAGAAAATTATGACATTATGCCATACCTAATACACGAAAAGCCATCAGTGGTTCTCTTGGTAGTGTCAGAAAAATTAAAATATCAGGTATCACATAATACGGGGGGATCAAGAAGTAAATGAAGTTTAGGAGAGATGGGGCTTGTACCTTCAGCACAAGGTCAGGTTTGAGGCCAAAGCCAGAGATGGAGTGACCTGGATGCTGAAGATGGTTTTCATGTGTCTCCAAGGGCAGCACAGAGAAGTGGTGAACCTTTGACCTTCCAGATGTTTTGTACTGCATCCCTTGTGATCTCCTACCATGGGTGTGATGGATAGAGCTTCTGGGAGTGCATTCATTATTTATTTGGTATATACTGTATCTGTCTCTGAAGACTGAGAGACTCATGGTGGCTCATAGTAACCATAACATTAAGAGAGAGAGAGAGAGAGAGAGAGAGAGAGAGAGACACACAGAGAGAGAGAGAGAGACAGAGAGACAGAGAGACAGAGAGAGACAGAGAGAGAGAGAAAGATTACATTAACAGTGAGTTTAAAAAAATGACAACTGGCAGTGGTAGCAGGCAGGCGTCCATGTGTAGCCTGTAGAGATAAGCATGAAGCAAGAAAAAAAAAACCACTTTGTATGAAGCTGTCATTGTGGCACCACAGATGCCCCATGTTGACGCCCTCTGAGGTTGGCTGGCCCGCTCACCCTCTGTTGCGCACTGCTGTAGGCCTCTTTCTCCAGCAGTGGGCCGGTCTGGGTAGGAGCTCAACCAGCCCTCAACCAGCCCATCCTTGCCTCCTCAGAGAGCCAACCACTCTGACAACCAAGTGGGACAGGGATTCTCCCTGCACAAGCAGTTCATGAGTGGTCTCAGCTGCCTGGGTAGGGAGGGATGGTCTGGCTGAGCTTTGCCTGGACTGGTGTGCTGCCAAAGGAGGCCCCTGGTGGAATACAAGGGAGGATGAGTGGGCCAGCCAGCCCCATTGGTGTGTGTGTGTGGGGGGAAGGGAGGCAAAATGGGGTGCCTCTGGTACCATGCGGACACTTCATTGTGCTTCGTGTCCCTCTCTAGTAGCTGGCATCATTAGACTGTAACACCCCTCCCCCCTCCCCAGTGCTTTAAGCACTAGGGAGCAGTAATATAAACAGCCAGATTCCTAAATCAGGAAGTTACCTTTGTGGAATACGAACGAGCAGGCTGAGACATTATTGTCTTTTAGCAGCACAGCTCAAAGAATACCTAGCTGCACTGATGCAGTTTATGTACAGGGCACCAAAAATGCGTTACCGACTCAAATTAGGTCTTGCTTATCATGCCCAAACAAAACCAGTATGAACAGTACTGTTTTAGGCAAACAATGGTTTCACATTTGACCCTAATAAATGGGTTTATTAAGGGGAGAATTAAATTGTGGAAGGCAAGTGGGGGGCACATTTTCACATTCTTTCAGGATTTAAGAGTGCTTTACTCCAGCACAAGAGCCTTTTGTAGGCCAGCTCACTCTAGTATGCAGTCACACCCTTAGTTAAACATGGACGGCTTTGCTTGAAGCTGGAATGTTAAAATCCTTCATAAAGCAAGGCTCAGCTTTGAGTTTGGGCTCTAGGGCTGTGATCCAAAGCACACTTCCTTAGGAGCAAGCTCTCCGTCGAACCAAATGAGTGGTAATCCTGCTGAAATGACAGTGTTCTGATAGTACAGGGTAACGGTGTGTTAATGATCAGTGTGTTATGTGGGTGGTACCTCCTTTGTTAGAGACCGAACCAAACTAGCTTAACGTTAATGGGAAAAGAATGGTAGAGAGCTTATGTGCGTCTGCATGTGTGTGTGTGTGTGTGTGCGTCTGCATGTGTGGATTGCTAGGAGAAGAGGGAGCAGAGCCAGGACTGTGCAATGCATTCATGTGTTCTGGTTTTCATGAGCATTCAAAACAGGATTAGATTTGTTTATCAGAGTGACAACATCTCAGCAGCAGTTACCAAAACCAACCTGTTCATCTTGGGTTGTTCTTAAATGCTAAACAATGAAGTTTAGGAATAAACTCAATTATCTGTGAGAAAACTGCCTTGCTGATCATCATTTCTAATAATTTAATAAGAAGAGAGCAAGGATTTGTGAGGTGGCCGTTGGTTCCTTGGGGTCCAGGTTAAAACTCCAGTTATATGCACATTTCCACATTTACAAAGCCGCCATTCCATTTAAATCCGTAAGGCTTGGCTGCACCAGAATCCAAGCTAAGACAAGCCTTTGGGCCTTCTGGGTAAAGCTATTGCTCCAGGATAAAAACTGCAGTAAGAAAATAAGCCCCACCGCGTGCATTCTTCTTTAGTTCCAGCTTTGCCCATTTCCCCAAAAGGCGGACCACTTTCCACATCCCATGTCCACGTGTCAAATGTTCAGGGATTTGTTCTTCGCTGTCCTTCTAAAAGTTAACAGCTGGTTTGATGAATGTTCCATTTTTTTATTTTTGCTTTTGCATAAATAATTAAAAATAAATAAACTGATCAGGGCTGTTTCAGTTGGTTCCTGTGAAAACACATTAAAACCATGCTTGCTTTGATGAATCTCACATCAGATTTAAATGCATTTAAATACCTTAAAAATGTAAAACACTTCTCTTCCGGCCTTATATAATAGGCATTTTTTGCCCTTTTCTGTTTTGACCTAACATAAATTGGTAAACAATGGTGGAAAGATAAGAGCAAATCTGACCTACAGTATAACTTGATTCCATGGCAGCACAAATCTGTGCATTCCTAATAAGAGGTTCCGCTGAGTTTTCTGGGGTCCCTTTTTTCAATGATTACAGTACATTTACATGTATTTTCTTTATAATTATAAAAAACTGTATTCTGTGATATTTAGTCTCTTAAGGGAACTATCTAGATAGAAGATTGGGGCCTAGTCTTTACTTTGGCTATTGTCCAGAATGATTCTTTGCACTTTCCAAATCAAGCCTGCCCCTGTGTGTTGTGTCGTTGCAGTCGTGACCCCATGCCCATGGAGTTTTCTTGGCAGGAATACTGGAGTGGTTTGCCAGTTCCTTCTCCAGGCACCTACAGTACCTGGTATTCCCTGGTGGTCGCCCATCCAAGTAACCAGGGCTGACCCTGCTTAGTTTCCGAAACCAGGCAAGATTGGATGTGCTTAGGGCATCTAGGCAGCAAACCTGCCCCTACCCTTAGGCAAAATGAAACAACTGGATGCTGGCAGGCAGGAGATCTGGCAGCACCCCACACAAGCCATTTCTGACTGGAGATACATCAGTGACAGTTCCATGCTTTGCCTCTCACCTTCTGAACTAGGCTACTGTTATGTAAGAGATCCTGTTCAAGGTAAAATTCAACTGCTGTTCTACTTGGCTTCTGAGTTTGGAATGAGGAAGGGGAAACATTTGTCTGGTTCTGCCTTGGGGTGGTCAGATGTACAAGAAACTCCACACGGCCACAGTTGCTGGCACCTGAGCTGGCTGGAGCAGTTTCATTCCTCCTTGTAAATTTTGCAGATTAGGTCCCATTTGGGAATCATTCTGTGACACATATATGTTCCTTGCTTCTTGAATGCCTAAATCCAGCTGGTGGCATATACAACTGTTCCATCTTGGAGTGAGCACCAGGCTAGGACTCCCAAGAAATCCAGAGTGGTTTTAGGCATCATTACAAAAAAGCTTCTTATGTAATGTTGGTAGAGGAAGTCAGATACCTCCTCCTGAATTGAAATGCAAGAATTGTCCCCACATCTGTTGTTTGTGCATCTCACCGTGTGCAATTTCCTGCTTCAGACGGTACTCCGGAAGCATAGAAGTATGACTCATGCATCTGCTTGCCTTGTTTCTCCGTAATGTCTGAAGCCGTCTCCTGTTATTTCAGTTGTGTATGAGAATATTCTGCAAGGGAATATACACACACCAGTAAAAGTAACCAGGTGTGATCAAAGAGATCCGTGTATAAGCTGAGCATGCAGCCTACCCTGTTTAGGTGTTATAGTGAATCACACATCAGAGAAACACAAGAAGTATTGTGAATATCCTGCATGCAAATATATATTAGCAGGAATCCAGTTTTTGCTCACAAGTTTCAAAGCAGTCTGGGAATAAGTCCGGTGGATTTGGACAAGGCCTGCCTTCTAATAATGGCACTTCCTAAGCATCTTTGAAATTTGTGGGACTTGCTTCTGAGCAACATGCATAGGTTTGGGCTAGAAGCAAATTTTTCAAGAGAACCTCAGGAATCACAACAGTCTGTTTTGGCTGCCCATCTTTTGAAAATGCAAACCTGTTACTCCCCGCTTGTGAATTTCATTCCTTCTCCAGCAATGTGGAATTTGTCTCAGGGCAACTGGTACCTTGGATGTTATTCCTCCTCCTCCTTCTCTTGTGGCATATCAGTCACTCTCCGGTTTCGCTCACCAAGTGCTTGGGGTGGAAGATACCTCCAGCAGTCATTCATTAAGCGCCAGAGCTATAAATTGGGCCTTAACGTGACGTCTGCCATTTTCTACAGGAATGTTGCTTGCGAAACTACTTTTGCCTCGGAGCAAAGGCGGAAAGATAAACACCGCTGCCTCGCCAAAAACACGGGCAAATCTTTTCCTGCTTCCACAAATCTCTTAAAGTCACCGAGCGCTATTTTTCCAGGATTAGGCTGCTGTCTCAGAGTGGGTAGGGGGTGGGTGGGTAGAGCTGGGGGGGTGGAGACGGTCGCCGAGGCTTTTAATTTTGGTCTTAAGGGGCTAATGCAAATTAGAGGAAAATAATTTTCTTTCAGCGATATGCAATGTATTAGTCACTTGTTATCGTGCTTGGAGGCAGACCTCATTTGCGCGTCTGCCAACTCGCTCACATCTGCTCCGAGCTGTTCCGGGCATTTTAACCTTGGCGGTGTCGCGTGGTCGTCCCACGGATCAAGAGCCAGTAATTAAGGCTCCTAAGCAGCAGCAGCAAAAAAATTCATAGCCGCCCATCTGCAGCGCAGTTGCTTCCGTGCTCGAACTCCCCCCCCCATCTCTTCGCCTCCCGCCTCCCGCCCGCCTGTTTCGGGGCCGACTTCAAAATGGCAGGGCAAGGCTCTCGCTCAGCAGCCGCCTGTCAGGCTGGCGGCCGCGGGAGGCCGAGGTGGCGGCTCCTTTCACAGCCGCAGGAGAGCCGCCCGCGCCAGGCAGCTCGGCGGAGGAGGAGAAGAGGCCGTGCCAGCGCCGTCGTCCAGGCCTTGTCTTCCCCGGGGAGCGCTGATCTAGCCAAGGCAGAAACCCCCCCCCCCCACAAAGCGGAGCTCCCCCAATGCTCCCCTCTTCCCCTCTTCCTTTCCCTAAAGGCGGACTGGTGAGGCCGAGGCGGCGGCGTGTGTGCATTTCAGACTTGACCCTTGATCCAACCACCGAGGGCAGGAGGAGGAAGGGCGAGCACAGCGCGATAAGGCCGCCTTGGCGCTTGGGCCCGCCACGAATCCAAGCTCTAAAAGACGTCCCGCTGGCGGAGTGGTTTGCCCTGTACCCGTGGCTGCCCAGGCGGTTCCACGGCGCCCTTCTGGGCGCCTTAGTAAGGAAGCGAGAGGGTTTCCCGTAGGTTACGGTCTCATCCGCACGTAGGGATTCAGTCTGGAGGCACCCGAGTGGGGCTTTCCCCTGGCCGAGACCCATGTGTCAGCCTGCACCCTGGAAAGGGTGGTGTGATGATGATCCACTGGGGGTAGTGCTTCCGGCCGGAGAGGACGGAAAATACGATGCGAGGGAAATCTTAATGAAGAAGCGGGCGGGGGGGGGGGAGGAAAGGTGTTCAGAAGAAAGTGTTCACGTTTAATACGGAAGCGAGGCGCAGGCGGTTGCAGATTGCGAACGAAAAGTGAAACAACCGGGGGTGGGGGGCTCAAGTGGCTTGGAGAGACACCGGTGCTCGAGGGCCATCGTGGTATTTATTCCAAAACGGGCATCCTACCCCCCTCGTCCCCCAGAAAACGCTGGCACAGAGGCAGCTACTGGCACGAGTTTAAGACAGGAAGGGTAATGTTTGATTTGATACGGGTTTCCCCTCCTTGCCCATCTGGGCTTACAGCCCGATTCAGTGGGGGATGCTTCTTCCGTAGAGGCCGCTCTCTCGGGCGACGCGGGATTGCGCTCCGCGAGCAATTCACTGCCGTGAGACCTGCGCTGGGGATGAGCCGCCATCCACGGGCTTGCGGTTGCGTCGTTTCATTGAAACGAGGAGGTCGCTCCCCAGTAACTTCTTGGAGCGGTGGGGGGTGGGGGTGGCGGGAGGGCGGCTTCAACTTACCCAGCCTGTTCCAAGAAGCGAGGGATGGCGCCCTTCCCCTCCCTCCCTCCCCCTCCCCCTCCCCCGTCTCCGCTAGCAAATGCTTAACTCCCGAACCCTCCTAGTGGAGGCGGTGGAGGTGGAGGGGCCGACGACGCAGGGAGAAGCAAGCAGGCAGACGGTTCTGTTGTGGTTGGTGGAGGGAAGGGGGGGGCGGGCAGGCGAGAGAGCGAGCGAGCGAGCAAGAGGATTTAAGGCTAGTTAAGCTCGGCAGAGCGTTCGACAGCAAACCAACCCAGCTGAATCTTTCGCTGTCGGCGCGCCGGCCATTTGCTGAATAATGAGAAGCTGCTTCTTTTCCCCTCCCGGGGGACTTGCCTTCACACAGGTTCCCCTCGGAGGTGCCGCAGCGGTCTCTATGCGTGCGTGCGTGTGCGTGTACTTGCCGAGAGAGAAAAAGGGAGTGGGAGGCGCTGTGTTCCCAATCAATCAGACCCTCGATGCTATTGCTCTGTAAATGAGGAAACCACAGGCACTGTCAGCCACAATTAAGCAAAATCAACTCGTCCGTGATCAATATCTACTCGTTCCCCGGTGAATAAGGGGGGTGGTGTCGCCGCGGCTACCCGCCTCGGCAATCACCGAGCCGGCTGCCGAAGTGAGCAGGGCGGTAAGAGCAGCGCTGGCGAATGCAGGCGGGCCCAGAGGAAGAAAGGGCGAGGAACCCATTAATCACGAGGGTGTGTGGATGCGAGTGAAGAAACCGCTGCGTGCGTGCGTGCGTTCAACGCTGGTGCTGATAAAACCACAGGGCGTGGGCCAAACGAGCCCATTCGGTATTCCCGGAATAGGCCTTTGGTATATTCATCCTATTGGCAGCGTTACCATCGAGAGTACGGAGGACTTCGATGTTAATATCCCTGTCCTGTGCCGCTGCACACGTCTCCTCTTTCTCGGCTGAATTCCCTTCTTCAATAAACCGAAGCAGGTTTTTAACAACAGCGGTTTGTGGTTGTAGTGAGCGCACCCGAACTTCTCCCCTAAGGCTGGGATTCCCCAACTTACTGCTCCACTTTTGTTGAAACAATCTGTAGATGCGGATCCACAACAATATAAAACGAAGTCCTCGGCCTTTTTGTCTTTGCTCGTCCTTGAGAGACGAAAACGGGGGGTGGGGTGGGAATCGCCTTCAACCTTCTTCCCTTAAGGCCCCCTTTTAATAGGTTGGAAGACAATCCCTCCTCCGCGTTTCTGCGGCGGGGAGGGAGGCCTACAAGGGGTTAACAGGCGCGTGGCCGCGAGCCCCGGTGGAGGCCAGCGTGGTCTCCGGCGCGTTATCCCGAGTTCCGACTTGGCTGACGCCGGAGGAAACCACGTTTCTTAATCACCTGAACGGCATGTTTGTGCCAAGCAGCCCTGGCAAGGTGGATGTACGGCTCGCTGCCGCCGCCCCCCCTTCACCTCCCGTGTCTTCCTGCTACTCCTGCTCTGCCACCACTCGGCCTCTGTCGCTGCCGAGACCCGCGTGTGCCTAAAATGGCGCGGCTGGTCCGGGAGATCAAAGAGGAAAAAGAGCGAGGAGGATTCAATTGATCTGGGCTGAAAGAGTTGGCGGAGAGCCGCAGGAAGTCCATCGGGGGGAGGGAGTTGCAGGGAGGGAGCGCTCTCAAAACCAGGCAAGGCGAGCTCCTTCCAGCCTTGGTGGGCTCATCTATCCAAGCCGGCCAAGGGAAGCGTGCGTCCGCCCGCCGAATGGCCAGTAGGCTTGTCCACGCCGTCCCCTCCTGTTTTTACCTGGGAGCTAGATTTTAATGGGCGCCCCCTCCGGACGCGGGGGGGGGGGAGAAGAGGGACGAGGATCAAGATCCGCGAATTCCTAAGTCGCCTGGTAGCAATTTTTTTCCCAGGGGGTTTCCTTATTCCCCTTGGATCGAAGTGCAATAGAATCCTATGCTGTCTACACGGAAGTAAGTGGTGAGGAAATCTGAGCGGCATCCTTCTCGAGAAGCGTGGGGCTACAGCTGAAGTGCTCTTTTCCTGCAATTGCAGTGCCAAGCTCCATTGGAGGTGGGGGGGGGGGGATAACCCCCCCTGTATGTCCCCCGGGGTCTCTCCCCCCCCCCCCCCCGGTACGAAGTAAGCTGGTTTGAACGCAAGTGCTCTGCAGCTGCTTCTCAGGGTTCTGAGAGCCAGGCTTGCGTTGGGGAGAGAGGCGCCGCCGCTCATTCCTCACGCTGCTCAAAACGTTCCTGAGGCGAGAAGGAGGCGGGCCACAAGGTTACCTGAAGGCTGGCCAGCCATTTTACTTTTGCTGACGGCTCCCCCTCCCTTCTCCCCCGATAACCCCAGCGGCATCGCGAGTTAGTCACAGTTTTTACACGCAAGTGGCGAAGGAAGTCTGGAGAATCAAAACGTTTTGTTGCACGGTTTATAGAGCAAGGGAACTCCGCGAGGGGTGGGGGCGGGGGAAGCTATTTGGGCGGTGTTTGTGTCGAACTGTTGTCCCTCGGCGCGATCTGGCAAACGACAAGAGGAGGCAGCGGGTGTGTGTGTGGGGTGGGGGTGGGGGTGGGGATTGAGAGAGAACAGAACGGTGTCCATCTCGTCCCTGCAGACGACGGCTGAAGCTCGCCACCTTCCGTCTCCGCCTTTTCTAAAACAACCGGGACTCCTTTGAACAGACCGGGAGGGGCAGGAAAGCCCTTTGCATTCCTGGTGTTGCACGGAAGTTGGCGGTGAGCGTGGAGTCCTTCCGTCTCCCTTGCCTCCTGTCTTGGCAGCCCATTCCTCCGCTCCTGTGAAGCGCACAGGCAGCCTGAGGATTGCCAAGCAGTGACGGCCCCTCCTGCCGCCGCGTGCTCTGAAAAAGCCAGCCCTTCCCCGGTAAGAAAAGAGACACGGGGGAAAAAAAGAGGCCTGCTTCTCACTCCCTTCCCCGCCTCGTGTTTCATCTGCACCCGTCGTGGGCCAGGAATCCCAGGCTTCGTGTTGCTGCCGCCTACGCCAGCGCTGAGACAGGGCCGCCGCTTGCGTCGCCCTGAAATGCCTGCGCAGCGTTTTGTTTACATGGGAGGAAAGTCCGGATCGTCTCGCTTGCACGTGACGGAGCGGAAAGCCTCAAGGGACACAAGTGGAGCCTGCGGAAGAAAGAGGAAGTTTAAAACCCCTTAAAATAGAGGCCCCGCTCGTCCTCCTCCTCCCCCCTCCCTCCCCCCTCCCTTCCCCCGCAGTGCATTGCTTTGTTAGACCTCTGTTGTGCTGTGCCCAGCCTCGCGTATATATTTTAAATCCGTTTAAAACCTTGCAAGTAAGAGCAGTGCAGTTAGCTTTATGGTCCAACCAAAGGCCACCCGTCTCGGCTAAAGGTCAGCTGCCTCCGTTCCCCACCCGCCAGCCGGTCCGCCGCGCAGCGGAGATTTAGCTTTGTCTCCCCACCAGCAACACTTCAAGCCATGTGTGTAATAATACATTCCCCGCCACAGCCGCCTATTTGAATTTACAGGAGCAGGCTTATTAACCATTTATTTGATGCTGACTTGGAGATAAGCACAAAAATATCGAATATTGCTGCAAATGGCCCTTGGTTGCTGGAGAGCACGGGCAAGAACAGCCCGGACTCTCCTATCCTCTGCGCGATCTGTAAATCATCTCAAAGAATAAGGGGCGGGACTGAAAGGAGAGATCGGAGGTTGTAAGATCGGATCGAGAGCGCAGCAGTGGCTACGGAGGAGGAACACACACCGGAGCAGAACGGACACCTGCTCAGTCTGACCTAGCCACCCTCAATTGGATTGTCGAGCTCTTACAAATCACCCATCCTCTTTGGAGGAAAAAGCGCGATATATAATTGTAATTAGGCGCCCATGGCGGAAGACTACTAAGGGCTGAGTAGATTGATGACCGGGGGTGGTTTAAGCTTAGCGAACCTTTAATAAATCAAGAAGAGACCCGTCCCTATTTAAATGTTCTCTTTCTGCGAGCATCTCAAATGTAGGCCTTAAGCCAGCCCCACGTGCTGGGTGGGCTCTATTACTCGGCCGCACTAACCATAGGTAAAAAAACAACACCGCACTAACCCTGGTATCCTGTTGTAGCAAAACTCTAACCGGAGTGCGTGTGGAAAAGTGGGCCAGCGTCTCTGATAGTTCCGGCTAGATAAAACTTCCTAGCCAAGAAGTTCCTTGTTGGTGAACCCGCGCGCGGAGCCGCCTTGCTCAAGCGGGAGCCGCCTGTAGATCAGCCGACGACGGCTCTGTGGTTTATGCAGTGGAAACTGGCGGCCGGCCAAAAGGAGCGGGAGGTGGAAAGAAGAGCCAAGGCGCCAAAAGGGAACTCGGCCGCTCGCAGCAGTCGCTCTCTCTCTCGCTCTCGTTCCCTTTCCTGACTCGCTCGGGCTGCCCAAGGCCGCCGGCGGCTTTCCCCTTGTCGCTGGCGTTCGTTCACCTTGTTGTTGGCAACCTCCGTCTCAGTCGCCAGGAAGGGCGTCCTCTCTTAGCGAGCTGGGCGGCCCACAGGGCAGCGAGAGGCAGGGCCGTGGCCTCCCCGCTTCCTTCGGGAAACGAGCGAGGCCCTTCTCATTCCTGCCTTGCCCGCGGGGGTGGGTGGATGGATGGGAAGCATCGAGGGTTTTCTCGTTTGCCAAGGCCCAAGGAGGGTGCCCAACTTCGCTCCCGCAGCCCCTGGCGTCAGTCAAGAGGCTGCCCAAAGTGGGTTGCAGCGGCGAGGGAGACGGACAGCGTTTCCCTTTTTGAAAAGCAGTGTGTGTGTGCGTGTGGTGTGTGTGTTTGGGGGGCAGAGGCCGAAGAGGATCAAACAGCCGAGCCGAGGCCGGCCGGCCCTCCGCGTACGCGTTGGTCTGCTTGTTTGTGGCGCGCAGCTGCGGCGGCCCGTCGTGCCCGGAGAACTGGGTGTTCAGCCAGACACGCCGAGCGCCGGGGCGGCTTTTCTCCGTCTGCCCAGTAACCTGAGCGCGGCTGGCGGGCGGGGATTTGGGGGGGGGGACAGAAGGGAGGCTCCTCTCGGCAGGCGACGCGGCAGAGCAGGTTGCCGCTTGCACGCCTTTTTCTTCTTTTTTGCCCGCCCGCCTCCTTGCCTCTGGAGCGAAGCCCCGTCGTGCCGTTTGCCTCTTTCCTTCTCGAGCAGAAGCTTGGCGGCTTTGTCAGCTCGATACCTCCCTGCGGAAAGGAAATTCCGAGGCCTATTTGGCACCGGGAGCCTGGCTTTTGCTGCCCGTAGGCCACATCCTCGCGCAGCGAGCGAGCGAGCGGACGGGGAAGCATACTGAGCTCTCCCGGAGGAGCTGCGTGATTCCCCCCCCCCGCGCGCGCACACACACACACACACACACACACGCACACACACACACACACACACACAGAGAGAGAGAGAGAGAGAGAGAGAGAGAGAGAGAGAGAGAGACGCGGGCGTGTGTGCTTCCCAGCTTCGGCTGGAAAGGACAAAAGCTGCTGCTGCCGCAGCTCGCCTTCACTCGAGCCAAGCTGGTGAGCGTGCCCGAGCTCCGTGTACACCGCGGGGCTCTCCGAACCACGAGAGAGGAAAAGGCAAAGCAAAGGTGCCGTTTTTCTTTGCAAGAGCGGCTCGCCAAAAGGCTTGGTCTGACTCTACAGACAGTTTATGGACCTCTGCCTCCTTTATTTTTCCCCCATGTCTTTCGCCTCTTCCCAACTGTCCAGCATACCGCCAATACTGTTGCCCAAGATGGAGGTTGTATAATACGGCGATTCATAGAGGCAAGAGAAGGAAAGGCCCGGAGGAAAGGACCCCTCTAATCTTTGACGACACTTCTCTCTCTCTCTCTCTCTCTCTCTCTCTCTCTCTCTGTGTGTGTGTGTGTGTGTGTGTTGGGGCGCAAGGAAGCGCCTGACGCCAAAAGGCTGGATGCCTGCAGGCTAAATTCCAGGCCTAGGACGAGGGGCTTGAGATTCTAAGCAACAAAAACGTTAGAAACGAGGTATCTATACGCTACTATCCACGACCCAGTTGCACACACCCGCTCCTCTGCACCTTGACTTGAGATCAGGCACACTACACACAGCTGGCTTTCGTTCCCAGAAGGCACGGCAAGTATTATCTCTTTGGGGGTGGAAGGTTTTATGAAGAATTGCCAAGGTCGGGCTTCAAAGGATAAAGGGAGTCTCCTTGATTTCAAGGCGCTTTCTGCAACAAGCCTCTCTAAATCCAAAGCCTTGTCTTCAACTGGAGCAAGGCTCCACTACTTACTACGAGAAAGAGTATCTTGTCTTCCAGCGGCCCGATCCGACATACTGATGCAAGTAACGTGTGTTTTCCCTTCTTTGGAACCCGTTTTCCTTGACGGTCGTCCCAAGAAAGGCTTTGCAAGTGGCGTCTCAAGGGTTAAACAGTCTGTTGCTTGTTGCAATGAAATTATGGCTGGCAGTGGCGCCGCTGTTTGTTCAACAGACCTCCACTTTTAAACAGTTCACAAAAAGTTCATCAGGGCGGCGGCGATTATAAATAACATAGGCACGCATCCCACTGGAAAGCGCGACCCTGAAAAGGAGCCGAGGCGAGCAAATATCTGGGCCCGCCCGCTTCCCGAGGAGATCACACAAGAGTCGGGACTCTCTGTGCCGTCGTTTGCACAATTCCCGATAACCGGCTTGGCCGCTGCACCCGCCCAGGTAGTCTTTTCCCCGGGCTTCCCAAAAGGCCCTACTCCCGGCGACGGCTCATCCCACTCTTGATCAGCGCTTTGGGCTCCCTGGGTCGCCAGAGTGAATCGGCGACGAAGCCCTACGGCGGAGGAACCGCCCCGGGCTCTGGGGTTTTTGCTGTTGCAAAAGCTCGCGCCCCCCTCGCCCAGCCGGCCATCCGAGCCATCTTGCCTCAACGATCTGGCCCGAAGCAAGAGCCGGGTGTGTGTGGATGGAAGAGTAAGAAGAGACGATTGCTTTTGCAGCGAACTGCAACATAGTCTGCCCCCCCCTTTAAAAAACACTTTACTGCTTTCGGGAGGCTGGGCTAGGCTCACTCCAGCTTGTGCAAGGCGCCTTTGACCTTTCGCTGTTCGCAGCCAGCCAAGCTTTCCATTCGAAGCCCAACTTTTTGCTCGTGCAGGGCGCTGTTGCCCGTCGTGGCGCTGCCCGAGTCGCCCTCGATCCCGCCGCCCTCCATGAAACCGCCCGTGAAGCGTGCTGGAGGCGCGGTCTCCCGTTCTGCAAAACCATAACCCTGCTTGGCAAGGCACACCCTCCCCCCTACACACACACACACACACACCTGATGACAAGGACACGTTTCGAGCAAAGCAACCAAGAGCAAGTGAGTTTAGCTTCTTTCAAAAACAAGCATGGGTGGGGGAAGGGAGGGAGGATCGGGGGCGCGGCGCCCCCTGCTCCCATCGGACAGCCCTGTCTACTTGGACTTTGCGTCCAGTCCATTCTTGGGAGATGAGGCAGCGCGCTGGGCGGCTACTTAACCGTCTGTAAAACTCGCAGTCGCTTCTCGCCAGGCTGCGGCTGCTCCCGTTGGAAATCATTTCGAGCGGCGCCTCTGGAAGACATTAAATCTAGCGAAACCCTGTTCTTTCGGTGGAATTGCGCCTTCTGAATGAATGAAGGCGTGCAGCAGTTCCTCCGAGCTTGGGCGGTGGGGAAAAGGGAGAACGAAAAGAAGGGCGCCCGACCTGTTCTTCAAGGCAGTCCGGGCCAACTTTATTTTTACTGCAGGCTAGCTGCTACGAAGGGCAAGTACGGGGATATGCTGTTTGATTAAAATGCATATGTTCTGCGTGGGCTTCCAAACAAAAGGCCTCTTCAAGAAAGGCGCGCGGGGGGGGGCTATGGAGCAGCAGAAATAGGCTAGAAAGAGATCCGGGTTTCCTTGGTGCTCCTTTGTAAGGGCCAGCTAAACCTTGGGGAGGCTTTACTCCAGCTGCAACTTCGGTTTCTCGGTTCCCTCTCCGTTTTATACAGGAGGAAGGGTTAATGGGCGCTTCATCGACCCTGAGAACCGAAGGTGCGGATAAGTGTGTCTGTGAAGCAGCGTGCTTGCCTACACGCACCCTCGGCCTTCTCGGTATGCTCCGGCTAGTTGCGCATCGAGGGGGCTACCGTTTACTCGCAAGTAGTCCCGTGGAGTTTCATCCTACGAGACAGGCCGAAGGATTGTGGCCCAGGAGTGGATCCTAATCTTAACCGAGTATACCCTAATGTTAAAATCGAATTTCCTGAAACGCTCCAGTGCCTTATCAAGGGATTTTAAGATAGGGAATGGGATGTCTCACGACTGCGCCTGTGCATCGTTATCCTAAACTCGTTTTCACCCAGAAGTAGATCCCAGTTTGTTCGTTGTGGGCCCCTCGAGTGCGTTTCCCTTCCCAACTCGGGAATGTAGGTTCCCGAAGAGGTCTTGTTTCTGCCGTTCGCGAGAGGTTCGGTTTGTGCCAGTACTTCCCACTCTAACAATACCCCCCCCCCCGTTTTTTTTGGCGAGAGGAAGAGTTGGAGGGGTATCCTGTGCATTAAAGGCTCCCCTTACTTATTAACCCGGCATTTAACAGCGGGATGCAGTCTGAAGCTCAGTCAAAAGAAACGACTGAACCTCCAAAGAGCAATTAAAATCCAGCCCTGGAATAAATCATGCGCCGCGATAATCGTGTTAATAAAACGCAGCTTGTCCTGACACTTCACTCATGCAGCAAACTAGAATTTAATGCGGGTGGAGATGGCTCGTTCGGGAGGGGAAAATAAAGGCCCGGCGAGGCCCTTCTGTCGGTGGAGGCGAAAATCCCGGGCTGCCTTTCACCTGCCTTCCCCCCACCGCTGCACGCCGCGCCAATCCTTTCGGACTGCTAATGCTTCTCCAGCGAGCCCGCTAATGATTTCTTTCCCTGGAGTGAGCAGGCGTCATTGAATTACTGAAAGCACTCAAAGCAGCCGCAGCAGCAGCACAGCAACAACAGCTCCAATGGTAAAAGCCACCAGGGTTTAGTTACTTAATCAAATCATGGGGTGGGGAGTGCTTACCCAACCTACTTACTATTTCTAACCCCTTGTGGGGGCTGGGAGTTAAAAAAAAAGGGTGGTGGCAAATTGGGACCTCGGGTTGGTCTGGCGTTCCAGCCTTTCAAACCCCCCACCCCCACCACCGCCACTGCATTTTTTGTGGTGGATAACAGGATACTTAGAAACTTTCTTTACAAGGGCCGGCTGGCTTTTTATTGTGTGCCTGTAGGTGCTGTTGGTCAGTAACTGGATTTCTTGGTGGAAGCTTCGGACTCTGGGCTCCCACCCCCAGGGTGTGCTGATTTCCTCTGTGGACTTCTCCTTATCTTAACAGAACCAAGAAAGAGCACCTTCAAGGCCCAGACTCAATACTGGTCACAAACTTGTCCACTGTGGAAGTAGGCCGGGAATGATGATATCAAACAGAAAGTTGTAGCCTTCAAGGTGCTAGGAGACCTTTGATTGTTTTGTTTTGTTGGCTACAGACTAACAGGGTTTCCTCTCTGGAAACTTGGTCCTGGAGTGTCTTTTCAGACACAGATCCAGTTCTGCAGACACTGTTTGCCGCAAGTACAGTAAACTGTGAAACTGGCCATCAGATAAAATCGATGAGACTTCCAAGTGTTCGATATAGCTGGTTGTACCTTCATTGTTGTTTCGGTTTTAAGCTGCATACACATCAAAGGATATTTAAGTAGTAAAAGAGGTGGTGGAAACACATGAAGATCTTACGAAGCTAGATTTTCTTGACTTCAATGTGGCATTGGTGGTGAACACATTTCTCAATGGCCCTGGTTGTACCTAGGATGATGTGGATTTGCTGTATAGGGGGAAGAAGTCCCCTGCCGTGGTCCACAATGACATTGCAACTGATTTATTTGTATTCATCAGAGCTCAAAATGCCAAGTGGGGGGATTTACCCAAACAAAGTTATATACAGTACTTTTACATTCAGCAGAAGTTATACCATGGGATGATTTTATTCTGTTGGTGTTTCCTTTCGTACACTATCTGTCTTTCCTTGTTTTAGTGTAAGCAGCATTATCTGTCTGTCTGTTTCCACCCTGTATTGAGCAGTTTTAATGGCAAGGTGATTTTTAAAAGTTCTGTAAATAATATTCCCTTTCCCTGCAGGAAACAAACAAAAATCCTGTTTTAGCTGAGCCAGGGACAAATACAACATTCTTATCAATAGTGAATAAGTTTGTAGTATGTTACTAGGGTGCAACATCTCATTGCAAGGTGGGGGATCTAGATGGATTCCTAACCTATATTTGTCTTGATTATCAGGGACGTTTCTACCTCACTACAACTTGTGTGAGTTGTGCTCAGGGATGCACAGCACTTTCTGTTTCCAGGGAAACTTAATTGGTGGTGTGAGTGGGGTATCCAATGGCATTCCATTTGTCAATAATGTGGGTACAGGAGTTACGGTAATTTTCAGGATGTGCACGAGGGGAAAAGATCCATCCCATCTGACTTAACCATGGTCTCAATTTACTCCTTGAATTATACATGCTTAACAAGGCGCCTTGTACCCCTTACCAATCCTGCATTCGTAGCTAATTATCGGGAATGAGGCTGGTGGTTCCATTGTGATGTTTGCACTTCTGAAGCCAATCTTCTCATTTTCTTTTTATTTTAAAAAAACAGATTATAAGCACATGTGAAGAAAGACCTCTGCTCTAAGGCGACGTCATGCTTTCTGCAACTCCCCTGTATGGCAATGTTCATAGCTGGATAAGCAATGAAAGGGTCCGCATGTGTGGCATTAATGAAGACAGGTAAATATATTTTAAGCTTCAGAGAAGTTGAACTGTGTAGCATTTTATGCAGTTTCCTAGTTCATTTGCCTTCTTGCAGGGGAATCACTCAATGGGGAGGTCATCTGAAAGGCAGCAAGCCTGGAGGTGGGGGGGGGGGACTATGGAGATGAGGTTTATCCTCTTGACGGCCTGGATGCTCAGGAGACTAGAAAGAGGCTTGTTTAAAAAAAGAAAAAAGCTCCCAAGGTTCCCTTCTCTTGTGTAAGCACACAATTTGCAATCCTAAACGGATTTACTGGGATTGAAATCTCACTGGTATGAAGGGAACTTGCTTCTGGATATGGATCCTGGAAGTTGCTCTTGTCATTTATTATGGTTTTGGGGAAAGCGAAAACTCGGGATTCGTGTTGCTTCGAATGCGTGCCAAGATTCACATGATGATGTTTGCAACGTTTCACAAATAACCTGTACAGCAGTTGGACTCTAGCATTTTTGCTAAGAGAAGAAGAAGGTTTTTTTTGCCCCAAGTTGGAGAAAGGTAGTCGAGGTTAAGTTCCGTCTAAATTACTCTTGATTATTTCAAGGGTGGATGTTTATTTTACCTTCCAAACAGATAGCAGTCACTTGAAATATGGTGGGATGGGGTTTGGCTCCTCTGGGTAATGAGGAACCTTCCTTTTAGCTGCATGTCAGCAGCTGTGTCCCTGGGATTTGAAAACTGGCACGAAGGTACAATTTTAAGTAGCCTTGTCTCTGATAACAAGTCCCTGAGCTGAACCAATGCTAAGGCCCATACGTGCAGCTTCTTTTCCCGCATTAGGCAGCTGATATTTGTATGTAACCTGAGAAGCATGTGCTAGTTTTCTTATGTCCAAACTCCCCCCACCCCCAAAGTATACATAAATACGTTATACTTAATAGGCTTGCTTCCCTATCCCTAATAAAACAGTAGTCTTTCGTTTTAGCTCCTCCTGATATAGGGGCAACAATGAGAATGAGCGTCAGAATAAATCTGATGCTTACCAAATGTGATGGTTAAAACTGTTTAATAGAAAACATGCAATAAAACAAGTTAACATTTTGTACATGTCAGTTATTTTTTGTGTCTCTTGAACACAGGAAAATCCCAGTTAATGATGGAGATGCTTCCAAAAGCAGGCTGGAATTAAGGGAAGAAAATCATCTGAACCACAGTGTGGTAAGGAAATGATTGTTCAGTTGATGAAGACATACTTTTCATTGTGTTTTTGTATCACACTTTCATATTATTATTTTTTTAAATTAAGTAGAACTATTATAACTGCTTTCCAGAATTGTCATTCAGTCATCATGTTAAGAAAATTCATTTATGGCCTGAACAAGTTTCATGGTCAAAATTACTTATATTAATTTTTAGCTTTTGGGTCTTGGGTACCTTGAAAGGCTAAACAACCACAGGAGAAAAGATATTAAATGGAAAGAGGGAGAATTAGTAAGGCTTGGATTGATAGAAAATGGGATTTGGGTATTTGAGACACAAAGCTATTTTCAGGACAGTGGGATCTGAGACTTCATCTGATCAAATCGTATTGCTTCTTCTTTGAAGTGGGCACCTAACCTCTGTGCTCATGGAGAAGGCAGAGCAAAGAGGAAGGACCAGTTTGATACCTTTATAAATTGTCTGGAATGAATGGTATCCTGTGTCGTGCAATAGACAGAATGAAGGGCTAGCATTCAGATGACCTGGGTTCAAATGACTGCTTGGCCATGGAAACTCTTGAGGGGTGAGGAGAGCAAAGCAATAGCAAAGTGCACTGCTTATATACCACCCCAAAGTGCTTAAAGCTCTCTCTGGGCGGCTTACAAGTAATTATGCAGGCTACACACTGCCTCTGCCCCCACTCCCACAGCAAGCTGGGTACTCATTTTACCGACCATGGAATGATGGAAGGCTGAGTGAACATTGAACCCCAGGCCGTGAGCACAGTTATAGTTGCAGTACAGCATTTTAACCACTGTGCCACCGGGAGTGGAATCAGTCAAGCCACTCCATAAATATTTCACTTATCTTAGAAGCCCTATGAAGGGTTGCTATAAGTCAGTTTTGACTTAACGGCACAGGAGCTGATCTTAAGGAGCTGTCCTTCAGTGGTTCGGAGGTCTCGGCTGTGGAGCCAGAGACTGGTAGTTCAAATCCCAACTGTGCCTGTCAAGGGAGAAGCCAAGCCAAGATCGTCTGGAGTGTATATGGTTGATGGGGATATAGGCCCTGTCTTGGGCAAGCCCATTGCCGATGAGGAAAGCAATAGCTTCTGCAGAGATGCTGGTCTTTGAAATCCTGTATTAATAAATATTTAGAAGTCAGTTCCTCTGACAGGGAAACTTAGTTCCAAGTGATTGTATATAAAATTGCCATTCAAATATTATGTTTAGCAAGTGGTAAGCAGAAGAATCTGGAAAGTACTCTCTGATCATTTAGCTTTACTTCTGCGCTATGAGATGATATATGCAAATCTGGAGTTGAAATTTTTCCTAGGAGTATAAATCCTGAATATTAAGGGTAGGAAAAACATAGTTTTGGTGTTATGTTGCAAACTTGCCAGGCTGTTCTGGTAGCCCCCTGCCCTCCATGGCCTATTATTTTCTGGGAAAAGAAGCTGAAGCAGGGCAATTTTGTCAAAATCTAGTTTGTTTTAAAGAGAATGCTGGTTGAGTAGCAAATATTTTAGGAGATCATTATTTAAAGGCAGAATCTTTGCAGACACTTGATGGGTACGAAAGGATCTAGATGCCTGTCAAGTTGCTGCTGCTGTTTATTATTATTATTATTATTATTATTATTATTATTATTATTATTATT
>JAHTLZ010003399.1:9279359-9299752 GCA_023846285.1 Phrynocephalus versicolor | reverse complement strand
TTATTATTATTATTATTATTATTATTATTATTATTATTATTATTATTATTATTATTATTATTATTATTATTATTATTATTATTATTATTGTCACACTTGTCAGTTGCATCTATCAGTTTAATCACCTCACATTTGTTTTTAACAAAGGGGAAAAAGGTAAAAAGGTATTCACTTCCTGTTGTTTCCAGTCAATTAAGAATGTATTTATAGCTTTGAGTCCCACAATGACTGAATGCCGAAGTAACATCTTCCTTGTTCTACAAAGGTGGATGCAACGGCGGTTCATCGCATTGACAGCCTTGCCGCTCTGAGCATGGACCGGTCTGGACTTATGCGGGAAGGGCTTAGAGTCCCCAGTAGTATTGTCTATTCCAGCTTATGTGGACTCGGCTCAGAAAAGCCTCGGGATGCTGTGAGTGCTATTGCTGGCCTTGGATTCACTCCCGAAAGAAACCCAGAGTTACAGTTCAAGGCTAATCCCACCGAAACAATTGAAAATGCAGCTGGAAAGCCTCCCAATGGCTTCAGTGCTATGTACAAGACACCACCTGGAATACAAAAGAATCCGGTTCCAACGGGGGAGTCCTTAGGCTTGGACAGAAGCTCAGGCGACAAACAGAGTCCTCTTAACATCAATGGTGCTAGTTACCTACGGTTGCCCTGGGTAAATCCTTACATGGAGGGTGCTATTTATCCTTTCCTTGACTCACCAAATAAGTATTCCTTGAACATGTACAAGGCCTTGCTACCTCAGCAGTCCAATTACAGTTTGCCGCAGCCTCTGACCTACTCCCCTGTCTGTACGAATGGTGAACGTTTTTTATACTTGCCGCCTTCCCACTACGTCACTCCCCACCTTCCCTCCTCGTTGGCGTCACCCATGAGGATCTCAGCTGCACCGGCCTCTTCTGCGCTCCCCCCTCTGGGACACTGTCCAGAGAAAAGCTTGTCCTGGAAGATGGGAGTCAGCCCTGGGAATACGGTGGTGGACGCTCATGCCTATCCACATATCCAGAACACCAAACCACCCAGGGTCCCACTGACGAAGCCCGTGACTAGTAATATACCCACAGACCCTGCGGTTCTGCTGTCACATTCGCCGAGACCGTCACCTCGAGTTCATCTCCCGCCCCAGGTGGGAGATGCTTATTCAGATTTCCACAAACATTTTTCCAGAATTTCAACATCTCCTTCCTCGGTTGCACTCCCAAAGCCATACATGAGTGTGAGCAGTGATTTCCCAAGGGTCTCCAGTGGGAAAGCTCCCAAAACGCACGAGGCCGGGGAGATTTCTCAGCAGCCGACGATGCATGCGAGGAAAACCGGTCATGACAGGAAGGAGAGCAGATCTCCTCCATTATTAGAGAAACAAGCAACGCTTACCAAAGAGAGTATAGACAAGCCACTGGATTTGTCATCCAAAGTCATCGATGGGGAGACCGCCAAGTCTGACCATGTCAAGAAAATGGCCCCAACGCTGTTAGTTCATAGCCAGGCTGGAAGTGGATTAGTTTTACCGGGAGGTGATCTTCCAAAAGAATCCATTTCTCCTGGAAATACCTGTCCCATCTATAGACCTGAAATAATTAGCACGGCACCTTCCTCGTGGGTTGTTCCTGGTCCAGGTCCCAATGACGAGAACATGGGTAAAAATGTACAGCTGAAAAACAAGACATTAGACTGGGTGGCACCACAGCAGCGCAGTTCCTCCTGCCCCAGGATGGGAGGCACTGAAACAGTCATCAGTAACATTGCAGGGTCTGTCTCGAGTGGAGGTCGGCCAGCGTCTGCCTCTCCAGCTCCGAATGCCAACGCGGATTGCCCCAAGACGAACAACTCGGTGGAAACCACTGCATCTGTCATACAACATATAGGACAACCTCCAGCGCCTCCCTCTTCCAAGCACAGTCACAAGACAGCTAAATGCAATAATCAAGAGCCTATCTTCAAAGCAAATGAGAGTACCCTTGCACCCGGTTCCATATTCTTCCCTCCAAATGATACATTCCGATCTCCGCCATTGCCCTATCCGAGAAGCTACCTGCCATACCCGGTTCCTGAAGGTCTAGCTATCGGCCCGCTGTCTCTTCATGGGAAGGGACCTGTGTATCCTCACCCAGTTCTGTTACCCAATGGCAGTCTTTTCCCTGGGCACCTGGCACCCAAGCCTACCATTCCGTACAGCCTGCCAACTAGCAGAGGTGAGTTTATGACCTATCAGGATGCCTTAGGTATGGGGGTGGTACACCCAATGTTGTTACCACACACAGCTTTGGAGCTAAAAGACGAGAAAGCAGAAAGGAGACCCAGATCACACGAAAGGCTCCGTTATGAGGACCCTTCTTTAAGAAACAGACTGCCAGAGATGCTGGAAACCAGCACCAAGCTGCCATTTGAAGTACCTGCCACGGACAGAAATGTGAAATCGCACCAAAGTTCAGGACATGGTAAAAATGCTCCCAAAAGTGAGAAGCATCCGTTTGCGGAGCTGAGAGAAGAGCCGGAGGTGAAGGGTGAAACAAACCTCTTGAAATCTAGTTTTCCGGTCGAAAGCAGTAACCAGATAAATGATCCCACAAAGCACAAGGCAGAACAGACCTTTCAGCATAGAGATTTCATTGTAATGAGAGACGAATGTGGGAAGAACAACTTCCATGAAGTTTACAACTTTAAACAAGCCCAGAACCCACCACACCCATTGATGTTCAACATAAGAAAAGAGGATCTTTCCGTAAGCCAAAATAGAGAGAGGCTGCCAGTTCCTCCTTCCTCTGTCTTCTTGGAGACGGCCCATGGGAATGATGGCCTGACCATGTCCTTTTGCAAAATGCCCGAGGAGGCTAAACAGCTTTGTATGGGAAATCCACAGCCAAGTATCGAACTCAAACAGCCGTATCCTACAGATGGGACTGAGGGAGCAGATCCAAATGATGGCAAACTTCTGAAACCGAAGCCATCAAAACTGGCAAAGAGAATAGCAAATTCTGCTGGTTATGTAGGTGATCGATTCAAGTGCATTACGACTGAGCTGTATGCAGATTCTAGTCAACTGAGCCGAGAACAGCGAGCTCTGCAGGTGAGTATCTGCAGTTTTAACTACTAAAGCATTCTTTTATTGAAAGGTTACAGATAAGAATGAAATGTGATATATCACATAGGCTGGGAAATAAATGCCCAAGTTTAAGTCTTATCTTGACACAATGAAATCTGCATACAGTATAGTACTCTTACATATGTTTGGGACTGCTATGAAGTCAGTTGTAGTTGAGCATTAGTAGATATGAGTTAAATGTTGTAACTAGTATTTTAAACCATTTATCTTCATAAGAATTATGCAAATGGGGGTTGAAGGATGCATGATGTGTTTAAAAGACAAGGAAAAGTTGTTTGTTGTAGTTTGCCTTTATTTGGCCAACCTACTAAAATAGTAAAATATTGGCAAAGGTTCAGCTTAATATACTGTAAATGGCATTAGATAAAGTAGAGTAGCAGCCACATTTAGTAGATTCAGTGCAGTTTCCCAACCAAGGAAAATGAAGTGTAGACAACTAAGTGTAGTGAATTTGATGTTAAATGATGGCAAGCATTTTAGGTTACTTTTGTGTCTTATGGAAAGATGAGTTAAACTAAGGTGTTTTGCGTTGTTAAGAAAAGAATTAGTTGATGCTTATAAAAATGGATGAAATTATCTAAATGATCCATTGAGTGCCCATTTTAATTACATAGATGGAAGGATTACAAGAGGACAGTATTTTATGTCTACCTGCTGCTTACTGTGAGGTCAGTTCTTCAAATTTTTATTACTAGAATCTTGCATAAACCTTTGAGTTAAACTTTCATTTCCAAGTATACAAGGGAAGTTGTGGGCCATGATCGTCTTTACTCATTGTGCAGTTTTTGTTTTTTTTGCCTGTTATACCTCTCCCAAGAATGCTTTTAAATATATTTGTGTGTGTGTGTGTGTGTGTGTGTGTGTGTGTCTACGTGTTCGTGTGTATAAATGAATATATATATATATATATTATATGCCGTTTATATTTTTATCTATGAGAGAACTCAGTATATATTTGTGAATAGATATAATATGTCTTGCATATCTAATACCTGAGATTTTAAACTTGTATATAATTCTACATAGCTCAAACCTCAGTTTTGAACAGATCATTTCTTTTGGAAATACTTTTATAAGGTAAGGTTAATGAAGTAGCTGTTATTGTGAGACTTTTTTTTCATATCAATTCTCTTTCTAGCGTGCAATGATGCGCTTCTCCGAGTTGGAGATGAAAGAGAGAGAAGGCCACATAGCAACCAAAGACCTGGAGGTTTGCAGATTCAACCAAGCAGACTGGGAAAACCTGAAAGGAAACAATGAAAAAAAGCCCAAGCCAGTGGCTTTGGAAGATTCCAATGCTGGGCAAAATGACAATGACAGATGTAAGCAATTTTTAAATTGAAGTGTTCAATGCTTTTCTTTTTTTGGGGGGGGGGGGATGGGGCTCCTTCAGTGGGTCAGAGCAAAACATGACTAAGCCATAACATTGATTTCAAAGTATGTTCATCTAAAACGTGTTGCATTTGTTTTGACAACAAGGAGATATTGGTTACATTTGTGTTTGGCATCTGCAGTTTCTTGTTTGTATTGTTTGGAAGTTGCGTGCATCCTTAAGTGTGATGTTCCCGAAAGTACATACTATTGTTCTAGGCCAGGGATGGCGAACCTTTTAGAGACCGAGTGCTCAAACTGTGATTCAAAACCCACTAATTTTTTGCAAAGTGCCAATACGGCAATTTAACCTGAATACAGGTGGCTGTGAAGGGGTGATGTCGGGTGCCCGCAGAAAGGGCTCCAAGTGCCACCTTTGGCACCCATGCCATAGGTTTGCCAACACTGTTCTAGGCTAGCAAGAATGTTGTTCAGTTGAATTACAAACTCATATGGTTGCAGTTATCCAACTTAGTTCTCTGGAGCATGTAGATTCTGTAATAGCTGGCTTTCTTTCTTTCTTTCTTTCTTTCTTTCTTTCTTTCTTTCTTTCTTTCTTTCTTTCTTTCTTTCTTTCTTTCTTTCTTTCTTAGAAAGTCACTGTATTGGGGTGACCTGTTTTGAGAAGTACTGGGAGTTATAACCAAAACTCTCTTCCCTAAAGAATAAGAGTTTTTGGCTAGTGTGCTAACTCTCATTATCAGGTCCTGTTGGTACTTGGGATATGCATCTTTGTCTGTGTAATCCTTTTAATAGATGAGCGGGTGCATTTTTCTCAAGCTTCAAGAGAGTGAGATAGTTTTTTCTGGTTTTGTCACAGCATGGCTTTACACATTAGCTAAAATTCTGTTGTAGAACTTGTTCCTGTGGAAGAGATGTCATTGGTAGGAAGTGATTTTTAGTAATTAAGAATTTCCTATAGAAGCTGTGGGAGCAGTGGAGTGCAAGGAATAAGTCTTTAACTCCTTGAATTCTCCTTCTGCTAGTAACATCCCTGGCAGTAATTTTCAATATTTAAAGACTTCTTCTTTCTGTCTTGCTGCTCCCATGGCTTCTGTGCAGTGTAGAGGATTACGTCAGAGTTGGAAAAGTTGCAGGACAATTGTAGGAACCTTTTAACGACCAAAAATTACCCCTCCTGGTGATAAACTCAGCCTTCTGCAGGGGTTATACACTTTCAGTGGTTGTGTAACTTGAGCAAATGCAAAACTTGCAAATACCGCATCACTGATAATTTGTTTAAGAGGCTTTCTGAAATTTGAAGTGTTGGCTGGGTTGTTTTCTTCTACGTATATCAATAATCATCCAGGCTGTTTGTGCTTGCTTCATGAACGCCTTGCTTATTGAATGAGCACTAGTTCTTTGTCTTTTCGGTCACTTCCAGAAGCCCTCTCTGTAGATTCTCCATTCTGTAAATTGATGCTAGGATTCTAGTGTTGCAGTTGTGTAGAAATGCTGCATCTTGATATGTGCAGAAATTCAGCCAAAGCTGTGAAGTTAAGTTTTGGTAGCGGTTAATTTTTATACGGCTTTGTTTTGATGTTGTCACTGACCTCAGTCAAGCTTCAGCGAGCCTGTGGCAAACTAAGCATATAGTACAGCATTATAGTTCCCTTACTGATAGAGAAGAATAGATCTTCCTTAGATAATGGCAGTAGCTTTCTACTTGGAAAGAGAATTTTCTTAACCAGAGTTTGGGTAGTAGAAGAGCAGGTTCTGTGGGCTTTGCTGAACCTGAGGCATGGTCCTCCGGCTTTTGCTGCTCCTGCTGCTCACCTTCCATTTTCTTCGGTTTCAATAAGTGCATCTCAGATTGTGCGGTATGTTCCTTCCAAGCCTTGGAAACCCAGAAGTGCTGTGCATTTGAGAGGAAAGCAGTTTCTCCAGCTGATATGCCTGGCTAGCTGGGCCATTGGCATCCTTAGCAAGCCAGTAGGGCGAAGGGTTGGGCCAACTTTTGTCAAAGGAGCTGGAGCCAAACTTTTTTAAGATGTGCAGAGAGAATCAGGGCTCAAATTGAAGGAGAGCGAAACAAAGATCTCCTTTTTAGGGCCGTGTATTAAATGAAGATTATGTGTTCATGAACTTCTGGAATCAATCTTCTAGGCGGGTGCATATACAGTGAAATAATATCTGAATCAGTTTCTTGGTGTTGAGAAAGAGTCCTATAATTTACGCCATTGCAGATTTTCCTCTTGTTCTCCTAGGTTTGTTTCATGTTGTTATTGTGTTAAGTACCAAGCTGTAATGAAGAGATTGACCCTAACTTGACACCTTACATTGCTTGAAAAGTGGCAATGATCATTTGGAGTATGGTTTTCCTCAAGCTAATTTTTTTTTACTTGCCACCACACCTCCTCCCTCAAGGATCCACTGGGTTTTAAAAATGTATATTGTGAAGAAAACTGAGAAGTGAAAATAGGGATTGCATCTTTATTTATATGTTTTTTTCCAGTGGAAATTTGTCCAGAGCTAGTGGTGGTTGGTTTGTATTCTTCTTTTGGTGTTAAATAATCAGAAATGTTTATTAGTGTACTCATTGGCAGATATTGGATGTTTTGTATATGCTTTTCTGTGTGTGGATCAGCAACGTGTATGAAGCAGAAATGTCTCAGACATATGACATTTCTGCAAAAATACATATTTAAGATTAGAGCTGAAATCCTTTCAGTTTGTATCGGGGAACCGTTGACTTGATTTCAACATGAATGCAATGAGAACATGTTGGACGGAACTGTTTGAAGGTGGGAAGGCTGTTTTATTGAAGACCTCTTTGGTGAAAACCTATGCTAAAACTGCTGTGTTAGATGTGATAGTGACTGTCTGCAAAACTGACAAGATTTTCACACCATCATTTTGAAGGTTCACTTTCTTCAGAGTTTGCTATTGTCACAGATAGTATGTCTTAATTCTGTTGTTTAATGCTTTTGTCTACAACTTCTTATGGTCAATCATGAGAATCTAAAAGATTCTGTAAAATATGACAATGTAAGATGGTTTTGTTCTCCTTGCCCTGGCTTCCCTTCACCCCAACATCCCAACACTCCTTATCTGTGGCAACTCAAGGTACCCAGTTTAGATTTGTGTAGGTTTTGACACAGTTGCAACCACATATTTACAGTGGATGCTCTGCTTAGGAGGTAGTTAAAATCCACATTAGACTACTCTCCCCTATATGGCTTATGTGGATGACGAGAAGGTCAGTCATGTGGTTCCCTGTAGGAACAATGGAAACCCCAAAGGATGAAGGGTGTTTCCTGGGAGGAGGAAACCCGCAACCCTCTGTCTTCTTTTCCTCGCACTCCACAGTCAGCCTGCTATGAAACGAGAGAAAGGGAAAAAACCAAATCCTGTTCTTGGTCCTGTGGTGTGCAGATGGAACTGTTGCACTTGGGCAGAGTCTCATTCAAGCAAGCAAAATGCAGTGCAGACGCAGCCGGCTGCCTGCTCAAGTGCGGTTTAAAACATGCCTAGTGCTATAAAGGAGAGGCTGTAATACCTGCTGGCAGTTTCAGACATGTTTATATCACACCTGCCTCATTTGTCTGGTGCAAAGGTGAAATGAACTGAATAAAATCAGTTTCCAGAGAGGCAGCTGTATTAGTCTGTTGCAGCATGTGTGTGTGTGTGGGGGGGGGGGAGGACGGAATTGTTTACTTAATAAATTATTTTTTTAAGAAAACATTTTTATCCCGCCTTTCTCCTTAGAAAGGATGCAAGGCGGCTGGGATCTGTTTTCGTGTGAGCTTTTGTGGATCTAAATGTGCTTGTGTCTGAGGATTTAGATTACGATCCACAAAAGTTCACGGGAAACAAATCTGTTTATCTGCTTTCCTCCCCCTGACCCTTTTATTTGGACCAAGGCGAATAAAATCAGTAGCTGCTGCCGTAAGTTCATTTGGAAAAGGTTCGCCAAAGTGTATCTCTGTTTTCAGCACAGTGTTTAATAATCAACACATTCTTTAGCTATCATCAAGCAAGGTTCATTGGCAGGCATGGCAATGTTGATTCTACGGCTTACAAGACGCATCAGAGTGAAATTATTTTCTTTTCTTAATTTCAATCCTGCCTTCGTTATAGCACTGGGCTCTGCCTCTTTTATGACTGGCAAGGAGGCAAAACTTTCCCAAGTGCACTAGTAAGGTTTTGAGTTCTGCTGCATTTGAAAATGCAACTCATTGATGGGGAAATAACTTTGAAGATACTTATACATATCCTGCTAGCAGAAGGACACAGAGAACTTGATAGGTAGGTTGACTCCCTCCTAACTGAATGGGAGGCAAGGATATTCCTTCTTTTCCAGGAATTTTGTGGCTTAACATTGGCTAAAGGAATAGAAATTAGTTCTTTGATAAATATTATATATAAGTGTATTTTACAAAACATATACATTGTTAATTATATTTTCAAATGCAACGGTATCTAATTTTAAAATTCTATTTATAGCCTGCCTTTTCTTTCGTGATGATACTGTACCAGATTTTAGGATAGTACCAGAGTACATTCTTTAAAGTGCACATTGTCTTGCTTAAACTGAAGTTTTTAAGGATTGCATGTAACCCAAACAGGATAATCTTTATGCAGTGGTACCGACTTAAGAGCATCTCGACTTAAGAGCAATTTGACTTAAGACCGGAAAACTGTTGGCATTTAAACTGCTGTCTTACAAATTTTAGATATGGTCTGCTCGACTTAATATTTTTTCCCATTTTTTTGATTTTTAACTTAGTTTTTCCAATTTTGTAGATAGGTACCCTGTCTTAAGAATAGTTTGACTTGAGAGCATGCATTTGGAACTGATTAAATTCCTAAGTTGAGGTACCACTGTATTTGCAGAGCTGTTAGGAATTACGTTAAGAATCAGTCAGCAGCATCACTGCAGATACATTGGCGCATAAACGTTTTAAGTTTTAAACATGCATATGTCGATGCATGCATGTTCAGTTTCAATTTCCACTTTGGCCATTCCACTTCTGATACTTTCTATTTATTCTACAATCTGTTCTACCTGCCCAAACAGGTCTTATTCCTGTTGTCTGTCTTTTTGCTACCTCTAAATTTCTTGGTTTCCTCTGCTTTTGAGAAGACCACACAGATTCCTTGCTTCCACCTATGTTCCACCATCTCTGTTACTTGTTGCTTATTCTAGCTTGGGGAGGTTTTGCCCTGCAGTGCTGTTAGTCATACTGATTGATGAGACCTGGAAATATTTATTTCTCCTAGGAGTAATTTTCATTACTTTTATATCTGCCAGTCAATTATGCATAGGTTCTGCAAACAGGAGTGAGCAAGAGTAGAAAGAGCCTGTATGTGTGTGATATTCAGCTTTTTTATGGGAAGCCTGTGGGTTGCATTTATTAGACTTACTGCACACATTCTGGCAATATTTAGGGTGCAACTTATTTCTGTTTGTTTTCATTAGATTGGATCCATACTTAAGTCATCCTTGGAAAGCTACCATAGAAATCAGTGATATTTGCATTGCTTCGGGTTGACTTAGCCCACTGTATGTATTCTTCGGCATGATTTGTTCTGGGGCCCAATCTAAACAAAAAGAACGAAGATGTAAATTTTTTGAATGGCCTAACCTTAATGTTTACTCAGAAGAATGTCTAATTTGGAAGCAATTCCCATCGAAATAGATCATTTGGATTAGATTCCAAGTTATAAGTTGTGCTGACCTTGGTTGAATTTAGGAGTAAGCTTGTGATCATCTTATTATGCTTTTTTGAATAACAAACATCTGATAATGTTAGTGTTCAGGTGGTCCTAATATTAGCTAAAGAATGTGCTCATTATAAAAACTAATAAGCAGACTATGAAAAAGATTTAAAAGTTGCTTCTGTTGTCATATTTGCAGAAGATTTGTGATTTCTATATATAAATGAAGATTCCTGCTCCCTGTGCATGCCCACTTAGGTGGGGTTTAACACTTGCCCATACCTCCAGCTATATTCAAGCACTGCGAGCAGCGAATAGCACTGGAAGGAAACTTTATTTTCATTCCTGAAGTGGAATGCAAGGCCGTGTTTAGCATTTGTGTTACCATGGTTGGGCCGAAGCTCCAAGATCCAGACAAGAATGTGTGGTGTTAGACTTGGAGGGGCTAAGACATGAAAGGCCAGAAATCACCTTATTCAGCGTGAGTGTAATTAAATAAAATGCCTGCATAAAACTTGCAGATGCAGCAAATTGATTGTGGCTTGATTGTACAATTTTGTGAAGTTAAGGTTTACATTAAGGTTTTATCTTGATTTTTAGCTTTAAGGAATCCTGAAGCAAATAACGAAGGGAAATAGTCTTCTGTCACTCAGACATTCCCATTGACCTCGTGCCAACTAGTAAAATATCAGCAGTTTTCTATGAAGGTCTTGGGGTGGAACAGAACAAGCTCTCTCCAGATTTTATACAATGTGCTGTAAGAATTGTAATAGAGTGATGCATGTTCCCAGACCAACACATGGCTCTGAGATATTTTGCTTTGTGTCTGTGAGCATCAATCAGTAGTGTCATAGTGGCTAAAATGTCCCACTAGGACTTGGGAAAGTGAGTCCACACAGTGCCCTGAAGCCCTTCCCCAGGTGAATTTATGACCTGTCACTCTCTCTGAGCCTCACTTGTCTTGCGATCTTTCACATAGGAACATGGCTTGTCAACACCAGCACATGCATGTATTTCTTGGTACACTTTCCTTGCTGCATCTCCTAGCATTGAGAAGAATTAGACAACTCCCAGTATCTCCTCCTGGCCAGAATGGGCATGAACAGTTCTAGATGGAGGATTGGTGGAGCTATTATTGGCCAAAATCCTCCTGTATGGTTACTCTGGTGGAAGGGAAATGACATCCCTCACAGGGGCAAATTGACATGGATGAATGGCTCCCTGTTTGGATTTCGAGTCACACCCCCCCCCAGTGGGCACGCCATGAGGAATACAAGCAGGGACTTGTTTACTGGGCGATGTGCTTTTGTGCGTTAGGCCACCTCCCTTCCACCGGTATAACACAGCCAGATTTTGGCCCTGAAGTTCAGCCCCTTTGTTCAGCAGCCCATTCTTATAAATTGGGAATGTAATCCAATCTCACCCCTTCTTTTGTTAACAGCTCCCTTTTCTGAGGTGTAAGGCTTGCTTTCTGAACTAGCCGGTATCAGGCAAACGTTTTGAGAAGTGTGTTGTTGAAGGAGAAGATAAGGCCTGTACCAAACGGAAGAGAAGGGGCTGATAAGATTGATGGGATAAATTAGCAGAGGAATGAGCAGAGGAGTGTGTGTGTGTGTGTGTGTGTGTGTGTGTGTGTGAGAGAGAGAGAGAGAGAGAGAGAGAGAGAGATGGGGACAAAACAAAAAGGAAGAAGATGACAAGGGGCAGAGATCCATAAAGGGATCACTTAAAAACAATATCAGAAGAGGGAACTGGAGAGAAAGAATACAGGGAGAAGACAGGATCACATTAAGAAACCACCACCACCTCTCTCTTTCTCTCTCTCTCTCTCACACACACATCTCTCTCTCTCTCACACACACACATCTCTCTCTCTCTCTCTCTCACACACACACACACATCTCTCTCTCTCTCTCTCTCTCACACACACACACACACACACACACACACATCTCTCTCTCTCTCTCTCTCTCTCACACACACACACACACACACACACATCTCTCTCTCTCTCTCTCTCTCTCAAGCAGAAAGTTGCAGGTGTTAGGGGTGTGCTCTTATTAAGGTTTTAAGAATAATCTTAGAACTCTTGAGCCGGCGGAAGGGCGCCATGGTTCTCAGGAGTCCAGCCCTTGTCAGGGAGGCACACGAGGGAATTGAACTCCCAACCTGTGGTTCAGCAGCCAGCGACCTCAGCCACTGACCTGGCAATACTTGGATTTATTGGAATTGCTTCAGAAATGTGTGTGTGTGTGTGTGTGTGTGTGTGTGTATTTTTAAACCATGCAATATCAAACATGGAGTTTGCTATATTGTATATATATATTAGCTTTGGTTAAGGCTAATTGTGACCTTTAGGATACAAAGTGTCAGCCAAGGGTTTTCAGGGCTTGCAGAGGGGCAATATAACCCACCCAAATAAGAAAGCTACAGTGTATAATTTTGAAAGAGGAATGAGAATGTAATAGGATTAGGGCACTACTAATGGTACTTCACATGCCCGTAGAACCTATAAAAGTTACTTCTAGAAACTGCAGTTTCTGCGGCCATGCGTAGCTGGCTTAGTAGTGTACTAGTAAAATATAATTTCTTGTTTCACATAGTTACCTAAAATCTCCCAGTTTTCTATATTCTCTGATGTAGGTGGTGATAATACTTTAAGAAATGTTCTTAATCAGTGAACATACACTTACTGGCAAATAGCTTCCAGTCAGCAGTAGAGAGACCCTATTCTTCCCAGAGCAAGGGCAGAGGACAGGAGGAGGCTTCGACGCCCAGTTTTGGAGTACAGTCGTCCCCCGCCATTTTGCAGTTCATATACTGCGATCCTGGTATATTGCGGGACCATAGTATATGAAGGACAAGCCCCCCTGGGGCAAGCTGCTTGGGCCTGCTTGAGCATCTTGCACTTAACCCATACTGGCACTGCCCCATACATGGACCCTGATAGAGGTCCAGAAGTGGTTTCCGGTGAACCAGAAGTCACTTCTGGATCACTCAAAACCACTTCTGGCGACTCCAGCAGGCCCTGGAAGCCCATCAGATGCCCGTTCTGGGCAGCGTCAGGTATCAGTTTAAGTGTAGGAGGTTCCAGATAGCCCCCCCCCCCCCCAGTCCCAACCCGACCCAGCATCCGCATAAAGTGGATTTTCCATTATCGCGGGTCAGGTTGGGTCCCTAACTCCCGCAATAGGCAGGGGATTACTGTAGCTCACCCCTTGCAGTGGATCACAGCTCCTGCTTCCCAGAGCTCGGTCATCCCCGGGAAAGGTGGTTGGGTTGGCATTCCCTTTGTGGGCAGCTCCAGAGCTGCTTGCGATTGCTTCCAGATATGCTTCGGCTTTCTCTCTTCCTGTCTCGTTCACTCTGAATCTCTCTCAAGCATATGGATAGGCTGTCAGTCCGGTGCTCTTCAAAGGACTGGTGGGAAAGAACTCAATCAGGAAGAAAAAGAAGAGTGGGGAGTCTGATCTTTTCCCCCTCCCCAGTGGCTGAGCAGTAGTTAAGCAGCTGAACAGGATCGTAAGGCAAGATGGGGAGAGATACTGATGCTGGGCCAGCAGGTCACATCTGGCCTGCAGACTGGAGGTTCACCACCCCCGTCACAAATGTTTCTACTCAGTTGCCTTGTTACGGCAGAGGGTCAAGCTCTACTGCTTCCATTCACTGGATTTGCATTTGTATCCTGAGCAGCCCAAATTAATTTTAAGATACTGTTACACCCAGCAGTTATTTCATCATGTTGGGGTAACAATGACTTGGATTTTGCTCCCCTGGCTTCGAGTCCTGGTTTAGTGAAAAGGAAACAATGTTTCTGGCATTTTGATTTTCCTGTTTGTTTGTTTTTTGTGCATGAGTTTCAAATCTCAAAATCTAAAAATGGTATGTTTTAAGTATCATTAAAAAAAATAATTATTGGACATAGAACCTCTCTTTCAAATGTACCTTTGTACTAGGCTCCTTGTTTGAAGGAGTCAGATAAACTTTTTAAAATTTCTTTTATTTTATTTTGCCCAAGTGGCCTCGCTGAGTTAACGATCTGGTGTTTTTTTCTTTCTTTTTCTAAGGTGACTTCCTTGGCACAGAGAGTGTCCCAAACCACAATGTTAAAGTTCCAGAGGACAACGTTCCTCCAGCAGAGAGTTGTTTGGAGAGGCTTGCTGCCTATGAAAGGGCAAGCGACCAGCCCGCAGAAGAGGCCGACCAAGCAGTATGTCCACATCTGGACAGAAAGCGTAAATATTCTGGAGAGAAAACGCAGAATGATGGAAATCTGAAAGAGAATTTTGTAGAGGAACTGGAAGAAGAAATTGCCTCAAAAACTAAAAAGAGGAAGAGCTCCAAAGGTAAACGGGTCCAGTTGGTGACTCTTAAAAGGCATGGCTTGTGAAATGAAGTCACTCTTTGAATTAACCTGTGCCCATTTATGACCCATGATTGTGCAGTCCCCATGTGAATGATGTCTGGGCTTGCCTATATGGTAAAAGACTCCTCGCTGTCCAGCGTAATCGCTGGACAGTGAAAATGGCTGTTACTGCATGCAAATCCCTAATGAGATAATCTTTTTTTTATTTTTTTAAAATGCATAGTGTGGTGGTGAAGCTGAAACAGTCTGCCCCCCAAAAGTGAACTGTAGCTTTTGTTTCGAGTCGAGGGCCTTTTGATTAATTTTTAGTTATTTTTCCATTAGATGACTGGCCTGAGAGGGAAATGACAAACAGTTCCTCTAACCACTTAGAAGAGCCCAATTGTAATGAGGTGACCAACCTGAAGGTGTGCATTGAATTAACAGGGCTCCATCCCAAAAAGCAGCGTCACCTGCAGCATCTTAGGGAACTATGGGAGCAGCAGGTGTCACCAGAGAGATCCCCGCCCGGCAGGTTGGGCCGGCAAAGCAGGAAAGATTTAGCTGAGGCTGTTCAGCCAGAGGCCACTGCAAAGGTCAAAGACTGCACAGAAGAAAGGCACACCAAGAAAAGGTCAGAGGTCAAAAGCAATAGAAGTTGGTCTGAAGAGTCCCTCAAAACAAGTGACAATGAACAAGGTACGCAGAGAATTACTAGGGAAATCCAGCATTACTTAGTGACGCATGCTGCCACCAGTGCTAAGAAGTGTTCAGTTGTTTTCTTTCTGTGAGATGTTCTATATCAGTGATGGCGAACCTTTTAGAGACCGAGTGCCCAAACTGCAGTTCAAAACCCACTAATTTTTTTTTGCACAGTGCCAATACAGCAATTTAACCTGAATACAGGTGGCTATGAAGGCGTGATGTCGAGTGCCCACAGAAAGGGCTGCGAGTGCCACCTTTGGCACCCGTGCCATAGGTTCGCCATCACTGTTCTATATTATATTATTAAATACAACATGATTTTTATTGATCTATAAAGATTCCGAGAGCTGCTATTAAACTTCACTTAGTGCGTGTTTGGCTAGATTTTTTTAAAAAAATGTATGGTATGGTGTGGTGTTAATTATGTCTTTAAGATGCATACTAGAGGTGTGTGGTGTTAAAAACCACCTTGCACTTTTTCTGTCTGTAGCTTATTATGACTCCTTTTGACATTGCTGTTTTGGAATGGTTTCTGACCTCATTGCAGTTTTAGCAAATGTATGTAATATGGGCTATTGAAATTGACTAGATTAAACGATGTATTGAGAACTCAGCATCTTCAGTCTCATGAGAATAAGCTGCTCCTTTAGGTTTTGAACATCTGGGCTATTTTTTGGTATAAGTGTGCATTGCAGGGAGATGAGTGGGAGGAATGAGATCTGTTTCTCTCCCCCTCCCCCCTCCCCCTTTTTTGTGCCAGGATAAATACTAGATGTCTACTTTCAATCTCTTCTCCTACTCAGACGCTTGGCCACTTGGGCCTTCAGCTTCCTTTTGCATTAGTCAATACAATAAATGCGCAACATGTGTCAGTACCTGTTGTCCGTAATCAACGTCTCCTGTAGTTTTCTGCCCCGCAGTGCCGGGCTCTGACCCACACAGGCACGCGCTTCCTCCATGTGCATGTTCTGTCACAAGTGGCGCAACAGGAGTTGTGGAGAGTGGGCCAGGAGGGAAAGCCCTGTGTGGAGGGGTGTAAAGTCATGCACATGGGCGCATGCACACCTTAGAGGGAACCTTGCCCACAATCCTCTTTGTGTTCGCAGGAGGATTGTTCAAATTGCCCTGGTTAATTGCATGTAGCTGATGACTTGGCAAGATGTGTCTCAGTTGTGTGCCTCTGCCTGGTCACACCACTGATTGCACAACCAAGTTCGTTTGAAGATAAGCGGGATATAAATGCAAAAATAAATAAATAAATAAAAATAAATAGCTTAGCCATTTGCCATGGCAATATCTGCAGACCTTAACATGGACCCTGATAGTAGGCAAAAACAATTATAATATGCTTTAGTAGGATGTTGAAATTATTATAGGTCATTTGCATTTAGCAACGGGAGATTGGGGAAAAATTTTTTTTAGGGCCAAACTTCATGTTAGAATAAATGCCCTAATGCAGTGGTTCTCGACCTGTGGGTCCCCAGATGTTCCTGGGCTGCAACTCCCAGAAATCCTGGCCAGCTCAACCAGTGATGGAGATTTCTGGGAGTTGCAGTCCAGGAACATCTGGGGACACACAGGTTGAGCACCACTGCTCTAATGGGTCTGGCGCTGAGTGGAGTTATACTTGTTTGTTCAAGATATCAAATGGCAAATGATAGGAGCGCCACAAAGATTCTGTTTTGTACTACTTTTTTTGAGGTTTTGTACTGTTTCTTTGATATCTGCTTCAATCAACAAAAAAGACAGTAGGCAATTGGAGGGTAACCAGCTTCTCAAAGGGACGTCTGTTTTCCTTAGGGACATAAAGGGAGCGCTTCTTTAGGCAGACAAATCTCAGCTGCCTCACGTGTCACGTGTCCATGCCCTCCCATTTGTTGGCTTCTATTTCATTCATCTGATGCTTGCTCTTACAGATTTTAAGACATCTTGATTATGTACTGTATGCATTCAGATGCTGCAGAATAATATTCTTATTCTAAAATGACTGTCAGTTAGTCATGTAGTTTAAGGAATTAGTGATTCTCTTGGACTCTTTTAGATTTTTTTTAAAAAAGTGTTTTTCTTGTTTTTGACTGGAAAAAAAATTAGTACAAAAGCAAACTCACAGATAACTGTTCCGACTCCGAGTCCGACTCCTAAGTTTTTTTGTACTTCCGACTCCGACTCCGACTCCCCGGCTCCGACTCCTCTGTATTAATATGTGAATGTATTTTATACATTCCTTGAAGGAAAGAAAGGCAACATACATGTCATTACCACAGGACTACTGGCTGGGAAGCCAACAGTCTACTGTATTGAACAGTTTAAGCAAAAGACAAACACAATGAAAACAACAAAGTTTTATTAATTTTTTTCTTATTAATTAATCAAGTGGCTGGATAGTAGCAGCAGGCATAACCAGCAGGCATAAACATCAGGAACAGGAACTTTACCAGTTCAAAAATACAAACCACATTATCAGTGAGAGGCTAGGTTACCCATGGGCAATTGCGTAACACAGAACACAACACTATGGAAAGTATAAGTACTGCCGCTCCTAATTGTGCGTTGCATACCATATAGGGAAGCACATGAAAAGCATGCTTCTTCACGGTCACTTAACGTGTTCATTTTGCGGTTACGTGAGGCACTGCATACATTGGTCTTTATTACAGTAGAGAAGTCATTAATTATAACTTTTTGTGAATTGGGGCATTTAAACTTGCTTATTTTAAAAAAATCCAATCTAAATTTAATTGGAGTTGGAGTCGGTGCATTGTTTGCCGACTCCGACTCTGACTCCAGGTACCCAAAATTTCCTCTGACTCCGACTCCTCGACTCCAAATAGATTAAGTGCATGGCTTTTTCTTTCTTTCTTTTTTTTTTTTTTGGTAAGACGACTGACTTTCTCTGGAAGCCTCGGCATGTGAGGCATGAAACACCAGAGTCAGCCACCAAACAGCCTTGGGAAATGGTGTGTGGATCTTTCACCTCATTCTATATTGTCATAAAATGTAGACTCGTTTTAACGAACAAAGGGAGACTTTTTCCGAAGACAGAAATTGGAATTGGGCACTTAAGTGCTTTTTCTGCTTTCTGAAGTCATTCCCGTTTGTCTTTTGAATTGTTCCCATCCTCCTACTACTCTTCCAAAAAAAAAAAAAGCAAAACAAGAAACAAACCAAAAAGAAGCAGCAAAATATATACAGTATATACTTTCTAAACTATATAGGCCCAGCAGTTCAACGCCTGAAAGAGCAGCGTATTCTCATTTTGGTAGAAAGAAATTAAAGGTAAGCAAGTCACATCTCTCATTTGTATCCATACAAAGGAGCAAATTGAGAGTATGAAGTGATTTTTTTAAAAAAATATATGTTGGCCACTGTGTTTGGATGGTGCAGTGCTTAAATTTTGTGGTTCTGTGGCTGTCCTTAGACCTAGGCATCTCCAAGAACTTTCTTGGAGACAGTTATCCACAGCCTGGTACCCTCAAGACGTTTTGAGTTATAAACCCCATAATCCCTCGCCACTTTATCATGTTGGATGGGAGCTATTATTCCAGAACGCCTTGAGGGCAAAGGGTTGAACAGAGCTGCTTTAGAAAGGGGTATTCTAGTCATTACAGTTATTTTATATTTAGTGAGCTAGCATGGATAGTTGACATGTGGAATTGCTTAAAAGAGTGAAGCAATGCATATGTAAAAGTGGACCTCTTTTAAAAAAATTGGAAGTGCTTGTGTTACAGTAGCATGTGCGTAGGTGTGCATACACTCGTGTATGCCTGCTTCCCACTTAACACGCTATGCAACGGTGTAATGCCTTTCCTCCCCTTCAGGTATCCCTCTATTCCCAGCTTCTCCGCATGTTAAGAACCTTTCATCCCCCAGTATAAACAGCAAAAGGCCAAGCCCGCCAGGCTGTACTCCAACTTCAAGGTTGGCTGCCAAGCAGCAGAAAATCAAAGAAAACTGGAAGGCAGATGTGCTGTGCACAGATGAAGAAGAGGATTTCCAAGTGGCGTCCCTGCTGGAGAAGCACAGCGAGTGTGAGAAGCCACCCGGGAAGCGTCAGTGTAAAACAAAACATTTGGCACTGCAGGAGCGGCGGAGGAGGTCATCACTCACGGGGGATGACATCACAGACGTAGAAAGCACCGAGGAGAAGGTACCGTCATCTTAATGTAATGGTCTACTGGTATTGAGTCTTTTACCCGGTTTGAATTCATAACACGTTGCCTTTGGGAGCTAGCAAGTTTTCCAAAGTGGCAATGCCTATGGTAAAAGGTATTCTGCCGTGTTGCAGTGCTGAGCTCACTTAAGTCCGGGGCAAATTACCTGCCTCCATATGGCTTGTGGTCAACGGTCCATTCTATGAAGTTGTTGGATCTCAAACATTCAGATGTTATTAGTCCAGACGGTGTCACGCCTGTTCTTGCTCTTGTCTCAGTGAGAGGCTGAACACTGGATGAGGGTGCAGGTGCGGACTCTAGTCACGCTTCTGACAGATCGTAGTTAACGAGGAGACTCTAAAAGCAACCAGAGGCCTGTTCAGAATGCGATCCGTCACCAGTCAGATCACATGAGCCGCCCTTGTACAATTACCAGCCCAAGCAGCAGACTCCCTCAGTATTATTGCCTTTTTCTCTTTAGCCCTCACAGCTGCAGACTGCAAGCCCCGCTCCAGAGGCTACCCCAAGCCGTCCCATGCCGCCAGAAGCCCGAAGGCTTATTGTCAATAAGAATGCCGGAGAAACTCTTCTGCAAAGGGCAGCTCGACTGGGATACGAGGCAAGCACTGTTTTTTTTGTTTTTTTTGAAGTTCAGCAATCTGAATTAAAATAGGAGGTGATGCTTCGTGTCACCTGTGCTTCTTATTGTGCACATGCTTCAAGTCCCCCTTTGTGTTCCTCCTCAACATGGGTGAAACACCTCAAGGCTCCTGTTTCTTCATTCAAGCACACAATTAGTATATTTTTGTGAGTGGGGTGAGAAGAGAAGCCGTAAAAAACCTCTGTAATTTAATAACCTTCAGTCTGTCATTGCCAGTAAGAATTCAGGGCATGATGTGAGTTTCGAGATTGGAATCCCAAAGAAGAAAAGAAACGGAGGGATGTGTAGAGAAGATGTGCATTGAGACACCGGTGAAAGGGACACCTAGGGTGAATTTAATAATAATATAATAACCAGGGAACAGCAGAGCTAGAAGGGACCCTATGG
>JAHTLZ010003399.1:9223303-9269981 GCA_023846285.1 Phrynocephalus versicolor | reverse complement strand
AGTAGTAGTAGTAGTAGTAGTAGTAGTAGTAGTAGTAGTAGTAGTAGAAGAAGAAGAAATGTGCTGTAGTCAGCCTGATTTATCTTGCCCCTAGCACACAGAGAGAGCATTTGGGTCCATATGCCCAACATGTTCAAAATAGGGGTGGGGAGTTGTATGGTCTGCCAAAACATAGGAAATAAGTAGTTAAAAATAATGAAGCTGGATATGATCAGGAGCTTTAAAAGTGGGTATTTTGGTTTTAAAGACCATATGCCAGCAGATTACTCAAGGTGACCTATTTTAAAAGTGATTAGGCTTCCAAAAGCAGTTCACTTATTTATTTTTTGGGAGGGGGGAAATTAGTTTTTAAGTGGGTGAGGGATCTAGGGACACTACCCCCACTGCCCCACTCTGTCTTGGGGGCTTCATGTAATCCTTTCCCAAGCCTTCACGACAAGCTCTGTGGAAGATACTCTGCTAAGACATTTTTGAGAGATCTGATCTGTGAAGGGCCACGTTCTGGGTCTCTGCAGTGGCCTTGGCAGTAAGGAAGGTCTTTGCTGCAGGACCTCCCTGGAGTTACTCCCTGCAGATTTTTTTGTTAAAAAGACTGTAAACCCATTCCGTTCTGTTCTTGGAGGCAGGCTTTCCAAGTGGGGATACGTCAGATGGTGAATTGGTTACTCAGTGGTTTTATTGTGTTTAGATTATGAGATGTAATAAACCCATTTGTACAACAGAGATACAACAAACAGTAGCTCAGTATTTTTAAGACTTGGACCTTTGATGTTCTTGCTCTGGTGCTACAACAGGAGGGATTACCTCCTGTGCTTCTGAATGTGGAAGGGCAGGAGCTCAATGGTGGAACACTTGCTTGGCATGCAGAAGTGTCGCACAATCTCCTAGGAAGAAATATGGTCGGAAACCATGGAGAGCCAAGGCCATCCAGAGGTGGCTATATTGGGTTAGATCAGTGGTTCTCAACCTGTGGGTCCCCAGATGTTCCTGGACTGCAACTCCCAGAAGATTTCATCACTAGCTGAGGTGGCCAGGATTTCTGGGAGTTACAGTCCAGGAACATCTGGGGACTCACAGGTTGAGAATCACTAGGTTAGATGGACCAATGGTCTGACTTTGTATAAGGCAGATTCCTATATTCTTACAGATTCCTCATTTTGCAGATTGATTTAAATGTTTGTTGGGTCGGGTCCCAGAGACATCCAAATACACGAGCCAGGAGAAAAATTATGTCCTTTTCTTCCATTCTAACCAATGTGTAACTTGATCTGCCTTGTTTAACTATTAAGTGTTGTTAAGAGTGTTGAGAGTTCCCAATCCCTCTCTACTTTACCATATTCTTGAACAATTTGCACACTGATCTAGCTGGAAACAGACCTACAGTCTTTGGTGTTTTACTCCCAACCTTCAATGTTATTACATTTCCCCCCAGTGTGCTGTTTTAAAACTCACTGTAGAGATTCATTCGCTGTTTTGAAATGCTCAGATTACCATGCAATAGCAAGTGAGCACAGTAAAAGGAGCTAGCACTTCACTAGGATGTGGCTGGCCATGGTACTTATTGATGTGTCTGCTTTGGATTCGGAAAAAAAAGGAAACCGCAGGTTGTCAGATCATAGCCGGTGGTTATTCCCACACCCTTCCTTTCCCAGTTTTTCCATGAAAGGATTGGTGACAAGTGGTATTATTATAGAGAGCCTGATTGTGTGATCAACTCTAAAGTTGACATTTAAGGAAATGAATATTGACCTCTTTAGATGGACAACTTTTGAGCCTGTTGCATTTACATTAAGCAGGCAGGTCCGATGGTAGCTCTGAGCTGATTTCTTGTTTGTAGCCCAAATCATTGTGTTTGTTTTCTGAGTAGTTGTCCTGAAATGCAAGTCATCCGGGCTCTAGTCTGCTAACCACATTCTTTCTTGCTCCCGTTCTGGTCTCAATCTCTGTCTGATTTCCCCACCCCCACCCCTGTGACAGCTGTCACTTTGGCAGATGGATTTAGCTAGTTTTTCTTCAAGACAGAAGCATGCCAAAATATCTCCGTGCTTTTTTCTTAGTTTGGGTCTGCTCTATGAAAATAATATTCTGTAGTGGCATTTTTAAATCAGAAAACTGACTATCAGGGGTGGCCTTATGCTTTTGGTTTATGACTAATGTTTTTCTGGGAAACCTTGCAGGGAGATATTAAAACTGATTCAAGAGATTTCACCTGACATGTAAACTATCTTCAACAGTGAATGAATTGGGGCAGAGCGCAGCTCTCTCCACATGTTGCTGGATGGCAGCTTCCAATACCCTTAGCCAGGATGACCCAGGGTTTATGCTGATAACTGTAGTCTAAGAACATCTGGAGGGCTATGCTTTCCTATATATCTGCCTAATATTCTGATAAAAACTATTCAGAAATCTGAAGGAGCCATGATCCATGTATAGCTTAGAAAAGCTATTTTTCAGGCTGCAACTTCCAAGATCCCCACCAGCTCCAAACGTTAAGTTGTCTGACCTCTGATTCTAATGTTGGCTAGATAGATATTTGTTCTATCAGTGGTGGCCAAACTTCAGCCCTCCAGATGTTTTGGACCAACACTCCCACAGTCCTTTGTCATTGGCAATACAGGCTTGGAATTCTGGGAGTTGTGGCCTAAAACATCTGGAGGGCCAAAGTTTGGCCACTACTGCTCTAGATTATTTTGACTGGGTATATGGATCATTCTGCTGTCATATTACTTCCCACCATCCTCTCGTGCTACTTGAGTTTTTTCTTGTCACTTTTTTTCTTTAGAATTTGAAGATTACTGTGGCATCTTTAGTTTTGGCCTCTCTTTCTGGCCCTTTGGCTGTTTTAAACTAAGACGAGGCCTGTCAGTGTGGTCAGGAAGCCCAGACATCTTTGTGTGTGTGTGTGTGTGTGTGTGTGTTGGTAGAAGATTGGGTTTGGAGGCCTAAAGAGCAGCTGCTTCCTGTGCTGGCAGCCTGCAGCAGCTGAGGGAGGAAGCCGTTCTTGCAGCTTGTGAGACTGGTGGGAGGATGAACGAAGCGGCCGCCTGGGAGAGGCAGCTGCTGCTCAGAGCGCTGTGATCTCTGTAGGCAGGGGGAGATGAAGAGAGATGGGAGCAGAACGGAATCCCTGTGCCACCGCCTTCAAGACAACCCCACACCATAATTCCACCTCCCCAGGAAGAATCAACATGAGCATAAGGGGGTCTCTCAGCAGTGCCTCTCCTGTTGAGCCTGAGCAGGTGTGCGGGGCTTGTGGAATCTGGAATTTTTACAGGCACGCAGCCTGGTGCCATAAAAGCAAGCAGGAATCTGATGCTCTCTTGAAAACTTAACAGGTTTTCCTGGGCATCTGTTTTTGTGAACTGGAGTCTGCTTCTTCAGGCCTGTTCTGTTCTTCAACGTGGAGAGATAACACACGTTAAACTTGGGCCATTCCGGTTTAGGGGGGAAATGACCTTTCGGGAACTGCCTGTCCCCCACTGCTACTTCAGCTTACATAGAGAAACCCAGGTTTGCCCATGTTTTTTTTTAAACTCTTTTTTTAAACTCTTTTTTTAAGACCTCTTTTTACATGGATGGTGACCAGTCTAAATTACACACAGCTTTACCCACCGGTGTGCTTGGTCTCTCTCACGCCCACTGTCATTCTATGAGACACAGTCTCTTATAGATTATCTGCTTAATTTTCAGCATGACCGCTTTTGCCTACAGCACATGCCTTCCTTCAATGCCCTGCCCTTGTCACAACAATGGGACTCAGGACTGTCCGTGTGATCTTTCAGTCGTCCTGTGTGACTCAGAGCCAGGATAGGCTACTCATTTGACTGTGTCAAAGACCAAGGCAACCTGTATAGAAGACTGTTGTAAATGCAGTGTCTATAGCAGGTGTTTGCATTTTTGGACTCTAATTCCCCAGTCACCCAGACATCCTGAGGTATTCTAGGAGGCATTTTAAAATGCAGCTTTCCCATGTTCTGCCTCCAGAAAAACTTACTGGTGCTGTTTTGCTTTTTAAAAATCTGTCCCAACTCCCAGGTCAGGTTGTCTAACCGTCTGGTTTGCCTTGGTCTAATTGCTCAGGCTAGGTTCAATAAAAATAGGAAAGGTCAGTGCAGAACTTTGAAACGTTAACTTTGAAGGCTATGACTTGCAGAAATCTTGGGGATGTTCTGTGGTTGTAATCTGAAAACAGAAACTTTCCCAAACTTTCCTCTGCTGTCTTAGAGCTCGCATGGGTGGAGGGTATTTCTGTTGCTCAAGTGAATGGGCTGACTTGGCGTCCTTGCACACACAGGCATTCCGTTTTGTTGAGACTATTTCTGAATCCTGAACATGAAAGGTTGAAACTGTGCCCTTTTGGATTTCATTGTCAGGATTCCAATTGAAATTGCCATTTAGATAAAAAGCAATTTTAACATTGTTATAACCTGGCTAAATTTACCTTCTGATTCACCCACTCCTACTTTCATCCACTGAAGAGCTGATATTTATGTGTCAGTACTTTGGAATATATCTGTGTGTACAATATTTATGTTCATTCAGATGCATTTGCAGAAATTATACAAACTGTTATAGCTTCCAATTGCATCATTTACAGCTACAGCTGTCAGAAAGCATTTGTAAGGTTTTAAGCTAATAAAGGTTATATACTTGTGGGCTCCCCTTCCCCTCGAGTCACAATACAGAGGCCTGTAATAATTTTTGTACATTTATGAAACTTTACTACAGTGATAGCTGTAGGTTTGTAGCAGATTATAAAAAAATACTAAGGAATAAAATTGTTCTGCTTTTTTGGAGGAATATCTTTTTGCAAGTTGAATGTGTGTCCTGTTTTCTTATTGCACCAGCTATTGTTTACATATACCTCCTTTGCCACCAAACATGTTGGCTCTACAGAATGTGGTTGTTTCATTCAAAACAGTGTTTGTTTAAACAGATGGAAGGGGGAAGCAGGAGACATGAAACTGATTCAAAGTGCTCAGAGTAGAGATTCACAGTTCATAATGTCCTGCCTCTAAAAGCAGAGCATGTAGTTTCATTTAGTTTTAGTATGTAATGCATGTATTATTCATGTTTTCCTTTACAGAAGTTCTTATGCTAGCACAATGGTCATCCGTCCCATTGCACAGTAAAAATGAAGTTAACACAGTACTGTATGAATTTAAAACAATAATTTTTTCCTCTCTCTCTCTCCAAACACTCCCTATCCTACACCCTTTCCAGGCCTATCCATGATGCCGTGGAAAATGACCACCTTGAAATTGTTCGATTGCTACTTTCTTATGGAGCTGATCCCACACTTGCTACGTACTCGGGAAGAACACTTGGGAAAATGACCCACAGTGAACTTATGGAAACGTTCCTAAAAGGTGTGTAATATTTTCTTGCTTATTTCATTATGCAAAGTTCCTGCTTCCTTTCACCTTAAAAGGATACAAAGAGGTTTACATAATTAAAAAGACAGTATTTAAATGATAAATGCAATAAGTATATACATATTTTAAAAGTAATGAATAAGCATTATATTAAACATTGTAATTAAAATCAACATAAAGACTTTATATTGGTCGTGATGCAATATTGCCAATCACCTTCCCCCAATTTTTCTAGCAAGTTTCACATAATTGTAGATATACAATTGAGATGAATTTGTTCATTTTATAATAGAAGTGCAGAGTTTTACTACTGGACTGCAAAGCACTGAATGAACATTTGAACCACTATGTTATGTAATAATCAGAAACTAGGATTTAGATTGTATTCCTAAGAACTTTAAACTTAACCTGTATGCATTTCTCCCCTTTGCCATTCCCCTGTCTGGTGCAGACTTTTGTTGATTTGTTGGTTGGTTTGCACTATAGCCCTGTATACTCCAATGAGCTTTGTTTGTTTGTTTATCTATCCTGCCATTTTAAAGTGAATTTCAAAGCAGCTGTAAAAAGAGCAATAGTCAAATTGCAAGGAGCAGTATGAAAACAGTGGAACATGAGTTAGGGACCATGAAGCGTAATGTAGGCAAGGCAGATTAAATTCCACTGAAAGGGATACTGTACATGACTTCATTTTGTCCCAAACTAAAATGAAAAAGGCGTCACATGCACCTACTTGGGCAAGAGGAGTTCCATAGTTCAGGTAAGTTTTAAAGCCTTCAGCTTCTGTTTCAGAAGAACATGGAGTGAGAATACCAAGGGAAGGAAGTGGGAAGAGTGAATAGTGACAGATCAAAAAGAGAAAAGGATTTTGAAGAGGAAAGGAAAAATTCGCGTTGTCTCATTTGGACATCTGTGCTGGTGCAGCCAAAAATATTGAGTGGTTGTGGGTTTTTCGGGTGGTACAGAGAAGTTTGCATTCAGATTTATTTAGAAATATTGCCACAGGCGGCCTGAAACACATACCTTTTATTTCCTTTTTTTAAATTTTAGTTTTATTATTTTGTTTTGGCTCAGTGTTTGTTTTTCTTGTTTTCTCCAGAGTATTTTGCCGACCTGCAAGGTCGAGGCTTCAGTGACCCTGGTTTGTACTGGGACTTTTATGGCAGCTCTGTGTGTGGTAAGTAAACATTCCCTTTTGAATTATGCATGGGAGTTTCTCTCTCTCTCTCTCTCTCTCTCTCTCTCTCTCTCTCTCTGTGTGTGTGTGTGTGTGTGTGTGTTTCTGCGTATGCATAGGAAGTGGGGAAGAAGCAGAAGAAAGCAAGATACACAGAGTCATCTTTCACAGTGCTTTCCTTTTTTCCTCTTTTTTTTTTAAATGCAGAGCCAAAAGGTGAGTCAGGATTTGATGTCTTGTCCAGTCCACCTGGTCCCAGTGATGAGGATGAAGAAGGATTTAGTTATATCTTGGAATTTGAATTCTCAGATGTACCACTGTTGCCATGTTACAACATCCAAGTGTCTCTTTCTCAGGGGTAAGGATCCTCTTAATTCGTATTGGGGAAGGAACTGGTATTTACCTGGCTCTTGCTCTATTGAACATTTGAGGGTCATTACTTTGCATGATTCTGATAGAACTAGTCCAATGTAAATGTTTGTCACGTCACATTAAGTTCAATATGATTCTTTGGCTGTAGACTGTAATAGAAATTGGACTTTTGCTCCATGTTACATTGGGTGTAAAAATCGGGACTTTCCCTGCGGACAATTTTCTATAACAGGTGAAAGCAGACAATGCTTTCTGGGATCGACTGCAAGTTTGTCTGTGCATTTATGCATGTAGCATGTGCCACTTTAGTCTCCTTCCGGAGCGGAAGGTTGCGGGGAGTCTCAAATGGCTCAGAAACCCAAATCCGAGCTCTCAGCCCACTCCATGCATTTCAAGGAACCATGGAAAGAAGTGAACAAAGGTGCTTCAAGTTTTATTTTTCCTGTTATTTTGTGGGTGGCGGTGGTGAAAGAGATTGGCCTTAGGGGATCTCCCCTAGTCAGTAGTGTGAAAACTGTGGAGCAGGAGGTAATTCTTTGCAAAAACAAATGTCCTGCTTTTAATTTTTTTTAAAACTGGAGATATGTTGGGGACCTTGGTGAGTCCCAAAATTGGTCTTTGGTCTCTGACCCATACTTTGCCCATCCCTGGTTTACATGCAGGTTCCGTGTTCCAGTATTGTTGTGTAAGTGGTCCTGTCCCTGTCAGTGAGTTTCTTAAGATAAGCTGCACAGTGCTAGCTGGCTGCCATCCCAAACATGCATGTTGTGTGTGCACACACAGGTTCAGATATAGGCAGGGCTGTTTCTAATCTTGTTTTCCTGGAGTCAAGCTATTGCCATGGCTGTGGCAAGGGGAATGTGACCATTCCAGTTATGCAAGTTCATTACCGACATCATTGGTGGTGCTTGAAACCTCTGTGTCATCTTCTCGGTGATTTGGACCTCTTTCTTTTGCTTTGCTCCATAGGCCACGGAACTGGTTGCTGCTTTCTGATGTAGCAAAGAGGCTGAAAATGTCACCCCGGACATTTCGCTGCAGTTTCCCGCATGTAGAAATTGTCAGCATCATGGAAGCAGAGTTTTTCCGACAGGTATCAGAGAGTCAACTGTTCTCTTGCCCAAAGGATCTAGAAGCGTTTAACCCAGAAAACAAGGAACTGTTGGACTTGGTAGAATATACGAGTGAGCTACAGTCATTGCTGGGAGCCTCCGTCGAGTGCTTGCATCCAGATGAGGACATTGATGGTCACCACTGGTGAACCTCCAGCCACCTATTGTACAGCTCTTCATAAAGTTATTTTTCTCTGTATATATGTTTAATGCAGCTGTTTCTCTAAAGAAAGGACATTGTTAAATAAGATATCTTTCCTTTGTATACATACACACACACGCACACACACACATGTATATTAGATATATATATATAGATATATAGATATATATATAAAAATTCCATATGGGTGGATTTTTGGAAGAATTTTTTTTTAGAAACCTCACTCAGTTTTTACAAAATGATATCTAATGTTTCTTTTAAATGCACACAAACTTTGGTATAAATTTGTTTTTACTTGGAACTTTTTTTTAAATAAAGAAAATGGCTTTGCTTCATACAAAGCATTGGTTACACAGAAGATACCTGTGTTAGGTGATGCGATCAGAGTCCTATAGTTGGTTTGGAAGACTGTGAGGTAAGGCACTTCATGATGTTTTTGTTTTTGTTTACAAAAATTGCCTGCTTTTGTCAGGTAAACACTATTGAATATAATTCAGTAGAATGTAATATAAATTAAGACCATATCCATGTGCATTGACTAATTGTGTGAACTTTTGTATCTTAATTTAAAAGATGTGAAATTTAGTTTTCACAAGGCAAACTGGATTGTTTATATATGTATATATAGTTTAAACATTTGATGCTCTTTATTTAAAAAAAAGACTTTGAACTATTTTTTTCTGTACCTTGTAAAATATTGAAAACTAACATATGTTGAACTTGCGTAAAACTATACAGAAGCTAAATCATTTTTCTGAATTGTGTGTTTATGTTTGAGATCTGTGTTTTAACTTTGTAAGTAAATTCTTCTGCCTTTGTATTTATATTTTACAAAAAAAATCTTAAAGGCAATAAAACTGTTGAGAAAACAGCACTGAGATTACACAGTTTTGTCGTTGACCGTCTTGTGATCTAAGGGACCAACCACGGTCCTAGTTGGCATCCACCCCTTCCTATGTGCAGAGGGGCAACTGTTGTTCTTTTGACATATGTGTGCTAAAGCACTCACGAGGTGGTTTACAACACAATTAATCCCCTGTGGAATGCCCACAGTGAGTCAGTAGACAGGAAAGAGACTATTTGGGTGAGGTTAGGATAGGTGGCATTCAGCACCTGGCCAGTCCTTCAGAGAAGGGCGCTCCTAGTGTTGGTGAGGGGTACTGGTGTAATCCAAAGCAGCCTTACACGCATAGCGATTCTGATTTTGCAGAAGGCTCGCTGCTGTTTCCTATCTCCATTGTCATATTCTAGTAATGAAAGGTAAGGACAGAAAGGACAGCCTGCCTTCACTTGGTTGCCACAGCATGGCCACCAGCAGTTAGCAAATGGTCTCACAATAGACTAGGAAACTACTACAGAATGATTAAAACTTAAAACATTTTCTCTCTCTCTCTCTCTCTCTCTCTCTCTGTGGGTGTGTAGATAGATATTAATATAGATAAACACACAGTGGACCTTTGTATAACAAATGGTTTGTATAACAAAATCTGTACAGCATAAAAAATTCTGGAGTCAGGGGAAATTTGCTTAACAGAATCGTGTATGGGGCGAATCCGTACAACATAAAAATGGTCGCGATTAGGGATTAATCTGTTTTCAATGCATTTCTAAGGGATATTTGTATAAAGGAAAATTTGCTTAACAGAATTTCCTTTGGAATGAATTAATTCTGTTATACAAGGTACCACTTTGTATTGATAGATAGATAGATAGATAGATAGATAGATTTATTAATCCCTGATAAACTAGTTCAGTTGCAGAAGTCACTTTTTTATAATTAAAAAGCAGGAGCTCTTTTAGAAAGCCTATGAGAGGTTAGACATTAGCCCAGAGCTAGAGACTAATTTTCAGGAGTGGAGGTGCTGATTGAGAATTGGGATGGAGGAGACGGTGGGGAAGAGAGGGCTGAGGGGGATTGGAGTGATATACCACGCTGGCTTGTTGGCCTGTGGAACCCAGAGGTCTTTGCCAAATGTGGCTATACCTAGTCTGATGTGTTCTTCAGGATCTAACACTTTCGCCATGGCTGGGCCTGAGGTTTCCCTAGATCCACTGGAGGTCAAACCAATGATGGGTCAGCCTAGGCCTGCTTTATTTATTTATATTTATTTATTTATTTATTTATTTTCAAATTTATATACCGCTCCTACTTCCCAGAACGGGAACTCAGGGCGGTTTACAAAGAAAACCGCCCTGCTTTGGCAGTACCTAGACTAACCTGGAATTCCAAGTGTTAAGTAGAGTGACAGACTTGGGAGAACAGGGTTTGAATCCCCACTTAACCATGGAAATTCCCTGGGGGAGAGGAACTCTTCAAACCACTCCTTAATATCTCACTTGCCTCCAAAGCCTTATTTGGGTCTCTACAGCTTTGGTCACCAAACCTCAAGAGGAATATTTTAGACCTAGAGCCCCAATATGGTCAAGAAACGAGCTGATTCCCCTACACTTCAAAAGGTTACATTGGGCATTACATGTTGAACTTGGGAGACAAGTATGAAGTGGAGAAGGTAGAGAGGGGTTGACCCAGGGTCACTCAATTAAGCTGAATGGTGAGAAGCTCAGGACAGATAAAAGCAAGTACTTCTTCAGATTACCGAGTCAAGCTTTATAATTCATTACTATGGGATTTGGTAATTGGTGGCAACCCAGGACACTTTTGAAAGGGAGTTAGACATAATCTTCAAGGTGAAGGCTACCAACAGTTACTAGGTGAGATAGCTTTTCGTTACCTCCAATTTCAGAGGTTTTCCGGGGAATGTGCCAATTCGTTCTTGTGGGCACAGAATGACAGACAAGATAGGCCCTTTGTTCTGAGAGAACTGGACTCTTCTTAGGGTGCCCCACTGCACCATCGAGAGGTCATCATGCCAGTCCTGGTTGAAATGCATTGAATGGCCAGCCCTCAAAATTGCTTCTTCCTGAAAGATACAAATATGCAGATTGGTTTCTATGCTTTGTTGAATAAACCATGCTATTCTTTTTCCACACCTTTGCACAGAAACAGAAATTTTAGCTAGCATGAGACTATCAAGTACTACAGCAGTAATGAGGAGAGAGGAAGGAGTTACAAAATCCCCAACTGCTTCCTATGGTTTGTTGTTGTGTCCTTTACAGCACTACCTGTACCTCTGCATCAGGTACAAACCAAGGTTCTGTCGCTAAATAGATTTCTCTTTGTTGTCATATTAATTTTCAGCTCATTAATTTGCAGGTAAGGTGCAGCACTGATGCAGATTTGCATATTCATGAGCAACTTATTAAACAAATAAGATCTCCCTAGCCTTAGGATGTGCCTCAAGTAATGCTGTGCAGGGCATTACACCAGCCGTGGATGTTTTATTCTCTCTTTATTATGTTAATAGATGCAGTTGATTTAAAGAATAAGTAAATAACCCTGCAATTTTTAAAATGCAGCATCATTTAAACAATAATCTAGTTGTCATGACTGGCTACAACCACCCTAAAATTTGTACACATTCCTAAATGCCCTGGGAATTTATGACAATAGTAAGATATAAGCTCCTATACTTAATTAAGTCTGAATATGGGCAAATAGTGTTGTGTTGCACACATGTTGGAGATTCCCAGTGTGGGTTAGTGGACCTGGATTCGAATCCTCGCTCACCCATGGAAACTCTCAGGGTGGGAGTTGGGGGGGGGGAAGAGAAAGAGAGAGACTGTAGCAATGGTAAAATCACTTCTAAAATATCTCACTTACCTTGAAAGAGCCCATTAGAGTTGCTGCAAGTTGGTTCCAACTTGACAGCATGCCCTTTTAAAATATACATTTGTCTTCTACATGGAAGAACTACAGATGTCCATGAAGAACATGGCATTATATTTTAAATCCAAGTTGGTTACAGGTCTATCCCATCTTTCCTCTAATGAACTCAAGGGTCCATACATGGCCTTTCTCAATACTTTCTTTTAACAACAACCCTCCAGAGAAGTCCAGCCAGTAAGAGTGCCCTGTAATTTTCACGGCCCAGTAGGAAATTGAATCTCCTATGACCACGCCCTAGTCTAAGCTATTATACTATATTGGCTCCTAAAATATCTTAAGATCTCTATTTTAAACTAGCTAAAACTCAGGGGGAACATTGTAAAAGCAGAGAGCAGTGGCCAAACAGCAGCAGCATAAGCAATAGATGGATTATCTGACAAAAAGGTAGAAAATGTGCATTTATTGCAGTAGAATCAATACACAATACCTTTATCAGGAGCACCCAGGAGGTTGCCAAATAGTGATCTAATTTTCACGTTTTTTAGGACTCTCATCATTTGGCACAAAGGTATACATTCAGTAGGACTTGCAATGCAGCATTTTAGCATCCTTTTGGTGACTAAACCATTACATTTTATTCAAAACTTTCACAGCCCACCCTATATCATGGGAATCTAAAATAAGGATTCTAAAGGAACGGAAAACTTGGATCAAACAGTGGCAGAGAATGTAACTCCTGCTAATTTTTTTAAAAAGTCAAATAAAATTGCAGAGCTCTGCTTTGTAGCCTCTGCGTTTGCTACTGCCGAAACTTCCAGTAGGAGATGGGATCCCAGAGCCGAAACTTCCAGTAGGAGATGGGATCTCAGAGCGTTCCCGTGAACTGTGTTCCAATGGATTTGCCTGCTTAGGATTTTCTTGTATGTGTGTTTGTGTTCGTTACAGTCATGACCGACCGACTCTTCGTGACCCCATGTCCATGGAGTTTTCCAGGTTTGCCAGTTCCTACTCCAGGCGCCTTAGTAAGATTCAAAAGCCGATACTTGACACTAGAAAGTGTAAAGGCTAAATGCTATTGGCTTATGTTAAGAAGAGAAATTCTCTTCACCAATCAATTTGATGGCAGCTCAGCTTTTCCACTAGTTTCCATCAGATGAATGTGGCTGCCCAATCTGAGTTCAAATCCCAATACTTTATTCTCTGTTTCAATAATACGGATTAGGGACCACCTTGATTTGAAAGGGCAACTGATCCAATCAGCGGACCAGACCAATTCATCCTTTCATCTTGGGGACCCAGGGTGTGACATTGTCAAAACAGGGATGATGGAGCGATCCATGATTGGTTCGGAGATATAATGCTTGCATGGAGAGGAGTGGAGAGGGAGGAAAGGGTTGATTGTTTGGAAGGCAATGAATAAATAAACTGACATCCATATCTGCCTACATGCCAATAATCAGGCATTTCTTGTTGCTCTCACTCAAATCTCCCATCCTGCCTTGCCATATAGTGGCCAAATGCGAATGGTCACATTCCCCAGTGTACCTAAGAACCTCAGATGTACATGAGGAACCATGTTTACCTCCATCTGGATGGCTTTCTCCTTTCCTCTTTCTTCTTCCTTCCTCTCCCACCTTAAATCTTCCTTCAGTCTTTTTCTTGGAGAGAGAGAAAGGACAAATGTGTTCAGTCTGAAAAATGCCAACACAAAAGTGCTGCCTGTGAATGAAATCAAATACCAGAACATTTTAAAGGGACAAACCAAAGAGTGGCAAACAAGGGAGAGCTTTAAGGTTCTCTAGAACCCTTGCTCAAGACACAAGGAGTAAGTTTTATATACTTCTGGTGTGAAGGCATCTGGTCACTCTTTGGGCATTTGGCAGGATGCGTTGTTAATGATTGCTCTTTCATCCTCAGAGACAAAAGGCTTTGCCATACATACATGGAGCCAACGTCTCCATTTTGCTGGTTCAGAAGGACATGGCCTCTTCTGGTCCACTTACACAACTGAGATCCACACATGCATGTCATTGTAAGTCAGTAATATTGCATGTATTTGTGTCAGCTGGGCAGGAAGATGTTTTTGTTTTCACATGCTCATGAAGCTTAAACATGCACATAAACTCTTCTGGGATGGAGTTATAGTGAGTTCTAGAATCCTCGTGAAACAACACACTTAAACTAGTGAATTGCGTGAGCCTTTCTCCTTCGAAATAGCTTCCCCTTTCATCTTGGAACCTCTCTCTGCTTAAGTTTTTAAAAAATCAATATCCATTAATTGAAGCTTGAGGGTTCATTAAATCTATTTGCATAGCCAGAGCACCCACATCACCTTGACTACATCGCACATCCCAGCCAATCTGAAAGGTTTCATAGAGTTTAAAAGCCATTGCAAAGATGTATCTGTTCCAAATGCAAAGTCTGGGTTGTCCATATGTTCAGGATCAGATATTTTAAAAAAAGAAGTGGTGACACCCAAGTTCTACCTATGGTAGATAAGCGGGATAAAATATTCATTCATTCATTCATTCATTCATTCATTCATTCATTCAGTCAGTCAGTCAGTCAGTCAGTCAGTCAGTCAGTCAGTCAGTCATTTATAGCCCACCCTACAGTATATTGTTGGATCTTGGAGTGGATTACAAAGCTGTATCAAACAATTTGAAACATAAGACATATAATGCAATTTAAAATCAAACACAAATTTGAACACCCAAATACTAAAAACATTAAACACATTGCATAAAAACCTGCACAGGCCATAATTCTCAACTACTACTTTATCACCTGGTAATAAATTAATGCATCTAGACTTGGTGCCAATCCACAGCAGAAAAAGTCCTCCCTTGTGTTCACATAACAAACTGTTCCCAATGACAGGACATAGCTGATTCCAGTGATGATCAGGCATGTTTATACTGGGAGAAGTCCTCCTTCAGATATCCAGGTCCCAAGCCATTTAGGGCTTTAGAAGTAATCATCAACACCTTGAACCGACATAGTGGCAGCCAGTGCAAATTGTTCAGAACTGGTTTCATTCGAGTTATGAAGCATGTTGTTGTTAGCAGTCTAGCCACTGCATATTGCACTTGCCGTAGCATCTGTGTCACATTTAAGGGCACCTCTTTGTAGAGTGCATTGCAGTAGTCTAACTGGTAGTTAACAGACATGGACTACCATAGCCAGGTTATCCCTGCCTGTTGAAGCTGAGGCATTAAGATCCATCAGAGGGTGTGTACCTCCATTCAGACCTGCCCATCTCCTGGATTTATAAATCAATAATTCACAAAGCTCCAGTCTTGTCAAGGATTCAGCCAATGACAACCTCCAGTGGTTGTTCCAGCAGCCATTCCAGCAGTAGAACTGAGTGTCATCAGCATATTGATTATCCCTCCCAGGAGCTTCATATACAAATTTAACTGCTTAGAAGAAAGAATGGAACCTCATGGTGTTGTACAGCTTAGTTGCCTTGGGGCTAAGCAGATGTCCCCCAATTCCCCCTCTTTCAAATTGGTTCCAATGATATTCCTATGCTTTCCACTCCCATTCCACGGAGCCCATAATCAATGCTATCAGAAGACACCAAAAGGTCCAGGAGAATCAAGAGGGTCACATTCCTCTTGTCTTTAGTCCAGAGGAGGTCAACAGTCAGGGCAACTAAGGCTGTTTCAGTATCGCTGCTTGGCCTGAAACCAGAGTGATAATCCAGATAATCAGCTTCCTCCAAGAATGTCTGAAACTACCCAGACACCCCATGTTCATGAATCTTGACCCAAAGGGGTATAATTGGGACATGGTAGTAGTTGTCACATATTTCTGGGTCCAGATAGGCCATCTTCATGATAGGTGCAACACCATCTCTTTCAAGGCAGAAGGCCATCCCCTGCCATTATGAGGCATTTACCACCTGCTTGATTCACTCAGTCAATCCACCCCTGCTAGATCTTAGGCTGAGTATACCTGCAGTAGGATTTATCAAGCATCTTGTTCACATCATTAGGCTGCTACAACTGAAACTGATCCCTCAAAGCCTGAATAGACAATGCACTGGATACCTCCCTAGATATTGTAAAATTTGTGGCATCAAGATCCAACCAAATGAGAGTTACTTTTAGAGATGGGCATGAGTTGGAAAACTGGTGGTTGAAAGCAATTCATAATTTGTCAACAATGAAGCATGAATTACAAATTTATGAAATTTAATGAACCAGCAAATTTGTTAGTTCGTTCCCCATTTTTTTTTTAAAAAAACCATAAAATGCCCCCGCTCCCGCCCAGCACCTAGACACACGACAGTTACAGAAGTTTCAGAGAGGGTAGCCATGTTAGTCTTTCCAAGAATTGTAGGGAAAAATCAAAGGAAAAACAACAACAAAAGACACAAAACATGTGGCACCTTAAAGACTAACTTTCATATTTTAATGTAACATTGCATGGACACACCCACTTCTTCAGACATATAGCTCATTCTGCTGCTATATGTCTGAAGAAGTGGACGTGTCCACGAAACATTACATTAAAATATGAAAGTTAGTCTTTAAGGTGCCACGTGTTTTGTGTCTTTTGTTTTGTTTTATTTTTCTTTGATTTTTGCCCACAGTTGCAGAGAAGCTTACCCTGACTCTCCTCTGTATTTCCTGAAAGATCTGTGAAGTTTGGCTTGAGGATGTCCAGGTTATGCAGCCCCAAAAGGGACCCCCTGGAAAGGGGCAGAGGCTAAAGATGGCAAGGGATTGGCAAATCAACAAACAAGAAAAGAGTAAAAATTCATCACTTCGTATTAGCCAGAGTCATCACTTTGAATGACTATGAATTGATGAGGTTTTTTTTTTTGAAAAATTGATGATTTTTTATGAATATTGCAATTTTTTATTTGTGCCCATCTCTAGTTACGTTCTCCTTTAAGTGCCTGGAAAATTGCTTATGGCAAGTGACTGAGGCTTCCACTCCTAGCCTTTTTGGGTCTGATTCCAGCAAGCTGCTAACCACTCAGAACAATTCTGCTGGGCAGCAAGTGTGTGTGTGTGTGTGTGTGTGTGTGTGTGAAATAATGTTAAAAATAAAACTTTTTCACTCTCTTAACTGCAGCACAGTTGGCACACTGAAAAGTCCTCAGTAGTTTCCAATCATACTTGCTAGTTGAACCTGGAAGGAGGAGAGACCCCACTTCTTTCCCTTTCAGGAGGTGTCTGTTGGCCTTTGGGACCGTAGAGGTGGCATATTCTGCAAGCAGCAATAAGGTATAGAAGAAGAATGCTGTGCATCCTGTGGCCTGTTCCTTTCAGGCACATCAGAGGCCACTGACTCATTACCCAGCACTGAAGTGAGACTAAACTGAGAGTTCACTTGTTTTTTGTACATGGAGTACAGTATGAGTGGCAACTTGTTGTGCTTTCTTCAAGGGAGCAAATGTCTTGGACCCGCCTTTGCAATTCTCTAGAATGACTAGTCTAGCTTGCATTGGTGGGAGGACAGTTGTAGGCTTTGATGAAACAGAGGGGAGACAGCTTGTGCAGCACTCTAGACGGTGTGCATCCAATGCACTTATTGAGTCAAATCATGAGTTCCAAGACCATGGGGCTCTGAACTGCAAGCGTGTCTTTCCATGTGACATCTGCACTTTTGTGCAAAAGGTTACTTCCGCCCATAGCATTTGACATTTTAATCGCAGTGGCCAACAACCCAACAAAGAGATAGGTGCTCTGAAGCCTATTGATTTCTGTGGACATTAAGCATGTTTGAGTTGGACTGGCGCAGTAGACTGATGTATGAGGTAGAGAGGAGAGAAAGAAACAATGCATTCTTATGTATTGAGTTTGTACATTTGTGTGTTGTGTCTTGCAGTCATGACCAACTCTTCGTGACCCCATGTCCATGGAGTTTTCTTGGCAGGACTACTGGAATGGCTTGCCAGCTCCTACTCCAGGCGCCTACAGCCGCTGGTATTCCCTGGTGGTCTCCTATCCAAGTACTGTACTAACCAGGGACGACCCTGCTTAGCTTCAGAAATCAGGCAAGATCAGATGTGCTTAGGGCATCTAGGCAGCTGGTTTTGTACACTTGGTTCAAAGTAATAGGTTTTTCATGTTTTAGGAAGAATGGAATTCTGAACTTATGGTCTACTCTTGATCCGTTACAGGCTTGATGTGAGCTACTGGAGAGTCCCAAGGATGGATCTACTACGAAATGAATAAAGCTTAAGCTTCAGGACCCCTGATCCTGGTGGGCCCCCTGAAGTGATTTTAGTCATTTTAAAAAAAGTGGTGATTTGTTGTGGTGAACCTTATTGGAGAAAGCAACTGTGGTTAGCCAGACCTCATTGCTAGATGCAAAGCCCCCCCCCCCCCAATTTTGTATCCCAAAAATGTAGGTTTGCCACTGCAGAGACCTACCAGTTAAATTTATTTTCAGCTGTAAATTGGGGGTAGGGGCTCAATGTAGTAATACAGTATTGCCCATGCTTTCTTGCATGACATGGGTCCCAGATTCAATATATGCTAATTTTAGATAGGGATAGGAAACCCAGAAGAGCAGCTAGGAGTCCATGTTAGCAAGATTGGGCCTACATGTATGCAACGGATGACATGGTATAAGGCCCCTTCCTATATCTTTTTCTTACAAATTTCTACAGCTTTTCCATTTTTTGAGAAAGGAGCAAGAAAGGGGTGTGATGTATTATTTACCACATGATTAGAGGTGCATCTTCCGGATTTCAACATTTTCACATCTATGTGGCTGAAAATAGGAGCGGTAACAACCCCAGGAACCAATTGGTCTGCAGTTGAATGTTAGGGGCTGCCCAGACACATCAAACATGACAACCCTAAGTGGGTTTTGGAGACGCATGAAATGTTCAAGGAATGGTGTTTCTGTTGCCCTCCCCATTCCCTCAGTGAGTTCCCATGGCTGAGCTGCCATTTGAAGCCAGCTCTCCTGATTTCTAATCTGACACTCTATCCACTACACCACATTGGCTAATTTCCCTCTCATTATAAGAGATAGTGAAAGGATACTGAATGCCCACAATGAATTTGAATGGCCACGTTTTCAGATTAAAAAAACAACACAGAAACAGCAGAATACATCTTGGAAATATAAACATGGACTATGGCAATTACCCAGTTTTAGATTGGAAACAACAGAGACCCAGGGGAATATTTTTTGCTCAAGACTGGAACTTTTACTCATTTGGATTTTGACTTTCAGAAACCCTCTACCAGCATGGTCTATGTTAACAATTAGTCTTAAGTTTGCATTAGATCCATTTACTTCTCTACTTTCCCCTTACTTACAAATGTTTTTAGACAGTAAAGGGTTAAGAAACTATTTGCAATATGATGCCTGAATCCAAGGACTGTAAACAGCTAGGCTAAATAAAAGACTTTTTTCATGCTGCCTTAAGGTTTGCAGTATTACTGACTCATCAAATGTAAATTGATATTTTAATCATAAATCATTGTAACTAAAATTAGATGTATTTACAAACTATGGATGGGCTCCTAATATCTTGGAGTATGATAACAATAACAGCAGTGTGACAAACTCAAGCATATGTGTGTGTGTGTTGCGTTGTTACAGTTGTGATTGACTCTTCGTGACCCCATGTCCATGGAGTTTTCTTGGCAGGAATAATTAAAGTTAGATGTATTTACAAACTAGGGATGGGCTCCTAATGTCTTGAAGTATGATAGCAGTAACAGCAGTGTGATAAACTCAAGCATACTACTGTATGCCATAATCACCTTAAAAAGAAGTTGATTCCCCCTATTGTTATTAATCATCTCTATGGCACCTTATATGAGTCCAAGGTGCTTTAGCATTCTAATCTTGTCTATCCTTTTAAACAGCCTGCCAGAAGGGGAAGGTGAGAGTAAAGCAGCCTGGCTAACCCAAGGTCAACCATCTAGCTTCTAGGTTCTAGTAATTTCTACCAGGTCTGGGTCACATGGCACTCTTTTACTCCTCATAGTAGATTGGCTTTTAAAAACCAAGGGAGAAATGACCTTTCCTATTTATTTTATTTTTGTACTCACTTACCTTTAGTTGGTGAATAATACAAACTTGTATCATCTTGTAAAAATCTTGTGCAGAATAAAAAAAAAAACCATTTTATACCAGAATTGGGCAGACCCATGATTTGCAAGTGAGGGCCTGTCCTGCTATCAGGCAGGGTGAGGCAGCTGCCCCAGGCTGGAGGTTTTGTGTATCATGGAAAGGCAACTTATTATTACTTCTTAATTTATTACAGCAATGTTTTAATGCCAGGGAAATTGAGAGAGGATTTGATATGTTATGTTATGTTCCAGGTGCCAGAATTACTAGGGCTGGCCTTTGTAACTAAGTACCATCTCTTCTGGGGAAGAATTTGGGTGCCATCTGGTGCTCTCTCTCTCTCTCTCTCTCACACACACACACACACACACACACACACACACACACACACACACACACACACACACACACAAAGGGTTGGGCCAGCCCAACAAGAGTTCTATTTTGCTTTCAGGCAGACACCTCTGGAAAGGAGCAAGTGGCAAAACAGATAGTAAGCATAGAATTGTGTGGTCAAGATGTTTCTTGGCCCATGATTAGCCTAGCTAGTTGGTCAATAACAGAACAGAAGCTTCCACACAATGTTTTTCCATCCATAAATCTTCTTATTCATGGGCCATGTCCTCGTAGAACATTGACGATCAGTAGCCTGAACTGGTTTCTATTTAAGGCTATTCTAAACAGAGCAGCTGTGTTCACTGTGGACCATTGGCTTAAGTTCTTAAGCCAGAATGTTCTTCTATGCCCCGGGTCACACTTCCCATCTATTTTTCCTTGAAGGATAACTTGCAGCAGAAGGTATTTCGTATTGCACATTATGTGTCTGAAATACTGCAATTTTCTTCTCTTTACCGTATTGAGGATTTCTAATTTTTATTCATGCACTTTAATACAATATTAGTGACTCTGGCTGTCCAAGGAATATTCAGAATTAATCTGGACGTCTACATTTCAAATGCTTCCAGTTTCCTGCATAATGTGTCTGTAAGGGTCCAAGTTTCAACACCATAGTGAAGTATGCTGAATACAAGTGGTACCTTGTATAAAGGAATTAATTTGTTCTAAATGAAATTCTGTTAAGCAAATTTTCCTTTATACAAATTTCCCATAGGAATTCATTGAAAATGAAGTAATCCCTAACCGCAACCATTTTTATGTTGTACGGATTCGCCCCATAGGCGATTCTGTTAAGCAAATTTCCCCTATCTCTGGAATTTTTTATGTTGTACAGATTTTATGTTATACAAACTCTTTGTTATACAAGGGTCCACTGTACATAGGATCGACGTATCCAAGTATGAGGTCTGATAATAAGTCCCAGTTTGTCAAGACTTTCCTCATTTTCTGGAATAAATCCCTAAATCTATACCCATTTTCCCTGAAAATCAGAGAAAAGGTCAACAACAGTCCTTTACCTGTGTGAATTATTTGGTTTGAGCGTCCCTTATCAAGATGGAAACCAGAATCTTGCAGAATGGCAGAAGTTGAGCCATGCCTGGAAAGTTGCTTTGGCGTTCTGGGAATGGTAGTTTGAAATGTTCTAAGCTTTGGCTTTAGACCAGCATCCTTGGCACAATTCCCTTACCTGCAACACTTTCCCTTACCCTGGTGTTTTTTTGAATCTGAGCCAAACATTGTCTGTGGCTGTTAAGATACTCTGTCGACGAGCTAGGGCTACTGTAGTATTCTGGTTGAGAGTGTGTGTTATGAACCAGGAAATCACTAATTTACAGCAGAATATGACAGGTCATGATATGAAGTGGCTTTTGGAAAGCCACTGTTCCACTTGGCTTCTTTACTTCATCTTCCGTCTGAGAATGGTAAGTACGGCCACCTACCTTGCAGAGTTGTTGTGAGGACAGCTAAGACAATGGCCCAAGTCCCGTTGTGCAATTTTATGCTGCTTTGGTAAAATAAAAATGTCTGGTTCCTCTCCCCTCCAACTCCCTTGTTAGTGGCTTTTTCTGCATCTAAATGGGAAAAGGCTATGTAGCAACTGGCAGCAATCAAACTGTATTTGAAGATGGACCAGAATGCAAACAAATGTAACCACCACAAAACAAACAATGAAACAGAGTCAAAACCTAAAGGAAAAGTAACAGTCAGGCAAGTTTTTTTAAGGGTTCACCTCCTGCCAAAAGCACAGTTCAAAAGGAGCCTTTAGAATATTTTCTGGACATGGACGTTCTGGCTATCTAGCCTAAGACAAGCGTGTAACCCGTCTTCCCTGTAACTGTTTGACTTCTTCCTTGTTCCTCTGTTACATTAGTGGCAGCAGCACAGGCATCCTTGACTGTTCAGGACCACCCTGCTCATCAGTGTAGGTTGGTCCAAGAAATTAGGTTCCATGCTTATATTAACCAATACTGGAAGAAGTGAACAATTATTTTTTTTAAAAAAAGGAATAAGACCCATTATGCTCCTGAAGAAAGAGCAATGTGAGTCTGGAACAAAAATCAGAATAACAGTAGCAACCATGGGTCTAGTTATTCAGTTATGTGCCATCAAATTTGAAACAACTTACAGTGGACCTAGTAGGGCTTTCAAGGGGAGATACTGAGAGAGTGGCTTCACCAGTTCTTCGGTGAGTTTCCACATAACCAAGTGGGGCTTTGAACTCTAATCTTCAGAGTTGCAGTCTATCACTCTGCCTGCTACAGCACACTGGACTCTCGACAGTGGCTCTAGTGGCACTTTAAAGACTAATAAATTGACGGTGGCTGGTGCAGACATAGCCACGTAACTAAGTGCTTTTGCTCTACACCAACACAGGGACTACGTCCTATGGCTAAAAGGCCACGAATGGATAGTTTGCTAAGAGTTTGCAGGCCTTCTGCTTATAGAGATGGGCAACTGAATCTCGATCCCTCGAGTTGTAAATTGATGAAAGGACGCCTAAAGCTGTCTCGCTGAGCGTGCAGTCTCCAATTTGGAGCTCAACTAACTAAAGTTTCCATTGCTATAACATCTGGCCAGGCTTAATATTTAACTTTTCTTCTTCCAAAGCTATAGAGAACATCTAGCTTGAGGAAAATTTCTGAAAGATTAAAAACCTTCCTTCCTTCCTTCTCTCTCTCTCTCTCTCTTTCCTATGTTTGTTTGTTTATTCCTTCCTTCCTCCTTTTGGTGGCCTAATAAATCCATCACCATGTCTACATTTTTATTTCACTTATGATCCACATGCATATGTTTCTTTTTCATAACGGACACGATAGCATTTACAGGACCATGAGACCCTTTGCTGGTTCCCCTGTGACAGAAAATGGCTCTCCTTCCCTCCGAAAGTTGCAATGCCATGCTTTGAATCAACACCAGTACCAGACATATGGCATAGCAGCCTGTGAGGCAGTTCTCTGCAAGGGCTGTATTAGTGAACACTCAAGAGTAGAAAAGCGGAGGTTAAAAGACAATAAGAAGTTGTGTAAAACCAGAAACCCAGAGCAGGACTGAAACTCAAAGGCACGTGGCAGCAATCCAGAAAAGAAAAAACTGAAAGAAAGAAAAGAGGAGGGTGGTCTACCGAGGGTGCAGGAAATTGTCTGAGTTTGATTAAACATTTTCTGAAAGCGTCTGGATGCTTGAGAGTTGTGCTGGAAACTGACAGAGTTAAACAAAACAAAGAGTTCACAGAATTCCCTCTGTTTATTTTGTTCAACCTGTCTGTGTAAATCTTAACTTTTTTTAAAAAAAAATATTGGATCCCTCCCTTAGTACTAAAATATGAATTTGTATTAAGAAACATCCTCCGGGCTATTTTTCCATACAATCGCAGGCCATGTGCAATCCAAAAAATGTCTGGGGTTTTTTTCTCTCTCTCTGATTTTTTAAACTCCCCCCCCCTTTCATGTGGGATTCAAGAGTCATAAAGTACTCCACGGTGGGGCATAAAAATGTATTTGAGTCTGGTGGTGTTTAGGCAGAAGGTGCTCCACAGGTTTTTGCTTTAGGTTTGGGTGTAATAGCTTCAATCTTTTTTTTCTTTTGCTGTAAAAAGACTGCAGGAAAGGCATTTAACTAATTGAGCATGTTGTATATCAATAACGACTCCAAAAAAGTTACTTTTTGGGGAATACAGCAACCAGAATCACTCAGCCAGTAGCCGTGTGTGTGTGTGTGTGTGTGTGTGTGTGTGTGTGTGTGTGTGTGTGAGAAGTCTCAAAACACACTGCATTCCATTCAGCTTGCCTTTGAATCTCCCCCCTCCTCCGTGGGTCCTGATGTTCACACAGCCTTCGATATTTGGCCCAAGGAGGGGTACCTTCATACCCTCCAGGTCGCTCACCTGGTCTCCCTTTAGTAGCCCCAAGGCCGAATCCCCTTTTTCAGAATGGGCTCGATAACAGTTTCAAGGAGGAGCTGATGATACAGAAAACCCATTCCTCTGTTGTGGTTTCCTGGGCTGCTTTCAGCACCAAGGCCAGACAAGGATTCAGAGAGTGGTGGTGCAGGCCTACAGTGATCAAGCACCCTCCTCAGATGGCAACCCTTTATCACTTTTCCTTGACATAAATACGGATAGTTATTTTTACCCTTGCCAAATACTTCTTGATTTTGACTAGCCATTCCTTCGAGGCTGGTATTTTTGTTAGCCTCCAGTATGTTGTACATATGCAAACCATGGCAACTGCTTATGCAATGTTTTCTTTTATGCTTACACATACTATCCTCACTATACCTAGATAATTTTAAAAAAACCCAATTGCACACACTACCCTAGAATTGTCTCCCAGTACCAGAAGGAGAAGGAGAAGAAGAGAGAAGGGTAGTGGATATTTCTCCAGAGAAGATAGCAATCCTTACTTCCACCTAGTACACCATTGTATTCTGTGTTTATTTTGCAAATTAGGACTGGGCTATCTAGATGCCTTGAGCACATCCCATCTCGCGAAGCTAGGCAGGGTGGGCCCTGGTTAACACTTGGATGGGTGACCACCAGGGAATACCAGGTGCTGTAGGTGCCTGGAGTAGGAACTGGCAAACCACTCCAGTATTCCTGCCAAGAAAACTCCATGGACATGGAGTCACGCCTAGGACGACACAACACACACATCTATGCCATCTCAGTATTTTTCTCTCTAATGCTCACAACGGAGGGAGAAAGCATGGTGAGGTGTTCTTAAACCTTTCCTACACTGAGTCATACTCCATTTTTCTTTCTGTCTCTGCTTAAATTTACTGGGGAGTGTGTGTGCATATTTGTCATTAACCACAAGGTTGATTTCTTAGGTTACAAGCCTTATGTATTCGAGCAAGGGATGATTAAGGGTCAGCACGGCTGTTCTTTTGGCAGGGGTGCACATATTTAACACCCCTAATTTATAACATATGTGTGGATAGCTTTCCACCTTTTTCTTATGGTGGAATAATTGCATAATTTCTATTGAAGTCAGCCATTTTTGAAGAGGGGGAAACGGCCTCCCTTCTTGCTGTTATTTTGTCCCTGAAAAAACAGACATTTGTAACTTTGAGCAGAAATACCAGACAGCTGTTCTGCAGTGGAATCAGATTTGTCAAACAAGGGCCGTTACTTCACGAGCCGCTCGCTTCGTGGCTAGCCTTTTTTTCTGTCCGAATCGATCGTTTTAGTCCGCACGCCCCTCCTTTTTGGCTGCGATGCCACCCCGACCACGCCCCCTTTACCGTGCTCCAACCGGGGCGAGTGGTGCCCCTGCCAGTTGCCGGGAATATTTTCGCTTCGCATCTCGCTTCGCTCCCAACGTGGCGTGTGGTCTCGGTTTTTGGCTTTTATTTCAAGTTTTTTTAAAAAATATTCAAACAAGGATATCGATGCATCACTATATCGTTTCATCGCTTTGCGCTGTTACTTCCTCGCTCGAGTAGCGGCGGTGGCGGTGGCGGCGGCGGCGGCGGGAGCAGGAGGAGCCGCTGCCGCCTCGCCCGGCCAGAGCAGGGCACCCGGGGCAGGCAGCGTGCAAGCGGCGGAGGGCGGGCGGCTGTGCCATGCGGGGCTCCCCACCGAGTAGCGGCGGCGGCGGGGGGGGGGCTGCCAATGATGCCAGGAAACAGTTGAACTCATTCGAGCCATTGCAACTGACAGTCCAGTATCGATGCATCAATACGCCGTCGGTAGGAATTTTTTAAAAGGACGGATGGGAAATAACGAACGTTGAAAAGTGGCATGCGAATGCGAAGGGAGCACATGAGGTTGTGCTCGAATCGGTCCTAAAACTGCAGCTCGTGAGTACTGAGAAACAGGGGCGGGAGCGAAGCGAGAACACGTGATCGCCACGTGACCGCCTCCGAATTCAAATCGAAGGCAATATCGCTGCGGAGCGCCGCGCCTCGTGAAGTAAGGGCCAAGTAGTGTGGCCTTCCTCTGATTGCTGATTCCCCAGCTTTCTTCATGGAGGGAAGCACTTAGCACAGAAAATGGCACAAGCCAACAGCACTGAGGTTGTGGCAAGGGTTAATAATGTAGGATTACTTCCTACAAAAGCTAACTTGAACCTGGATGCATTTTTTTAACTTTCAATTTTTTAAATTAAAAAAGAAACAAACAAGCAAAAACTTAAATCAGCATTGAGCTTTTTTCAGCATTTCCAGAGGAAAATGAAGGCACTCACAACAACAACCTGAAGAGAGGGGGAAACGGCAAAATTCAAAGCATGTTATCAAAACTGGGAGTGGGTGGCAATAGCAGCACAGTGGTAGCCCATGGAATGTTTGAGGAGAAAACAACTCTTATCTCAGCAAGAGCAAAGAAGGAGGGAGTCCCAGAGGAGGGAGGAGATGAGAACAGCAACCCAGCTGAGTGAGAATTGACTGCAATCAAGAGGAGACAGAGAGGGAGAGACTCTCTCTCTCTGTGTGTGTGTGTGTGTGAGTGAGTGAGTGAGAGAGAGGTATTTTATGGTGAATGCATAATAAAAGGGCCATTGGCCAGCTAGGCCGTTCCAGAAATTGTAGTCCAGAAAAAAGAAAGAAAGAAAGAAAGAAAAGAAAAGAAAAGAAAAGAAAAGAAAAGAAAAGAAAAGAAAAGAAAAGAAAAGAAAAAGAATTTTCACAAGTTTTCCATGTGGTTAATGATTTAACTGCAGTAGTGTAGTCAAGACTCTGCTCACAACCTGAGTTCGATCCTGATGGGATTGAGGTTTTCCATCCTCCTGAGGTTGGTAAACTGAATACTCACGTCACTGGGGAGCGGGGGCATAAGTACCCTGAGTAATTAAATTGTAAAATACCAGAGAATGTTTAAAGTGTTGTGGGATTATATATATCTATACTGTATAAACAAAGTACTGTATTCTGCTTATATACCACCCCATACCACTCCAAGTAGTCTCTGGATGGTTTACAGTTTTAATTACAGTATGCAGGCTACACATTCCCCCCTCCCCCCCGCAAGCTGGGTACTAATTTTACCGACACCGGAAGGATGGAAGGCTGAGTCAACCATGAGCCTGTTACCTGGGATTGAACCCCAGGTCTGACTCGTGAGCGCAGTTTTAACTGCAGTGCAGGCATTCAACTACTGCGCCACAGGGCAGCATACTTCTCCAGCTATCAACCAGGTTGATACTGTAGCAATACCCATCACCCACAATAGGCCTATTTGGTTTGGACCAGGGCATATGGGAGATGCAGCTTCACGGCTAATTGGATATGCAAGCCAGGTTCACTTGTTTAAAGCAAGATACAAAATGTGGACTGGAGAATCAGCTCTTGCCTTATCTAAAAACTCATGGCTTCCCTTTGAGTACTCTGGAACCTTTTTCTGTACATCTGACTAGCTGGATTTTGAAACTTCTGTTTCTTCTGCACCATCGCCAACCCTGTAATACACAGACTGATTAAAACCCCTGTGAAGTTGAAAGATTTCTGTTCCTAAAATTTTAATACTGGCATCGTGTTGATTCCAATTCACAGTAACCTTTTCAAGGATTATCTAGGTACAGGGTACTTGTGAGTGGTTTAATAAATGCACCACCCGTTCTTGTCTCAAGGTTGTGGACAAGAACTGCAGAGCATTTCCCCTCCCCTTTGATTTACAGATATTTTCAAGCAGAGTTGTAGCCAAGAAGGAATGTCAGCAGGGACAGCTTTTCTCCTGTGTGCAGCAACATTAGGCTCAGCTGCAGACCCAGAAGCTAGGTAAGCCCCAGTCTGCACTTCACATCTTTAGTGAGAAACCAAGTGATTTCTAGAGAGACAGAGACCCTAGCATTCCAAGCCAAAAGGCATTGTCCACCCATTCCATCTTTTTCTCTTTAAGCTAAAGGGCCTTTTCTTCGGGAGACAAAAAAAAGGTGGGAGAACCAGGGGGCAGACAAGGGAGGAGTAGAAATGGAATCATTATGGATGACTAAGGACAACCTCCGGGTTGGAGAGAGAGGCAGGATCACGCTCAAAGCCATTGGCAGGGAATTATAAGCAGTTGAAGACATCTGCTTGGGAATACCCTGAAGCAAATGGTGAGACAGAAGACTGCACTGGATGGGCTGCGGCCTGTCCCAGCAAGGCTGTTCCTAATTTATGTTAAGACGGCATCATGTGCATCCCCTGTAAACATGCTGTGTTTGTGTTCAGTCAATGGCAGCAGGTCAACCTCAATGGAAAGCATTCCTGGTCCATAACTCCCTCCCTGAGCGGATTCTGCTCATTCTCTTGGGTTTTCGTGTGAATGACATTTAGAACTCAGCTGTACCTTACACACTTGGTGGGAACCCCCAAAGAAGCAGCCATGTTCGTCTGTCTCAGCATGTTGCCCAAATTATAGTAGGAGGGGGGGAATGAAGCGGGGTGGGGGTGGGGGTGAGGAGAGACAAAATACTGTGGTACCTCACTAGCTCTACCTCAGTGTTTGAACTCAGGTGCTCAAAAGTGCCACACTCTTTTGCCTTTCTCTCTCACTCTTGTTTCCCCTGCCTCGTTTAATTTTTGCTGACCCCCCATGTGAATTGCAGCCTGGCCAAGCCAGCTAATTGCTATAAGGATCCACACTATCAAACAAAAATAAAAAAATAAAAATAGATTGGGATTGAAAACAGATGTTCAGAGGAGACAGGGCCACTCACTTTCTCTGTCCTTTAGGGACAAAGGTGGGAAACATTTGGCCATCCAGATGTTTTTAAAACTGCAACTCCACAACAGCAGTAACCAGAATATTCAGTTGAGGATGAGGATGGGGACTGAAGCCAAAGGACAGGTCTTCAGCAGTGTGAGTAGAGTTGCCAGAATCCTATGGGTGTGTCTGTGTGTAAGTAAAGTCTACACAGCTTGCTGTGAATTATGGCTACTAGGATGCATTTCGTTTGTGCAGCAGGCCTCATGACCAAGAACACAACCATGAGATGCCTGGCAACCTGTCAGTTCGCTGAAATTAGCCAAGACAAGTTTGGCACCCATTTGGCAAATACCGTTGGGATTCTGGCCAATAACAATAAATTACTCAATTTGCTATCCTTTTGCAATGCCAGTAATCGGCAGCCCAAGGTATCTGACTCACTCACTCTGCCTCACACCGATAAAGAATTTATTTGCTTGAGCTCAGCTTTGAATTAAAGGGAAGTTTTTTTTTTAAAGACTGCTAGTGCTCAATGTATTCTGGACATCTGTTCAGTTCCCATATACGTTGGTTCAGATTGGAAGTTTGTATGGGTAATAAAGTGTGGATGTTGATGATAAGTAGCAATGTAATCTATAAGCAGAAGCAGAACACTTTAAGAACAAATACCCGCAAAACAAAGGTGCCTGCATTTTTTCTTCTAAATTATAATAGTCTCACTTTGATTTTTTTTAAAAAAAACTCATACTTGATCTTAGAAGAGACACTGTGAATTAAGCTTACACATAAAATGCTTTCTTTGTTTTGCAAAATATATGCAAAGTAGAACTTGAGCAGTGAGACGAACATTTACCAGGACCTCCCTCCAGTTCTTTCCTTGGTTTGAACTTACATTTTTTGTTTATTTTAGCTCATAACCCAACCTCTGATATATCCTATATTTTTCATGCTCAGTTAGAAAAAAAATGTGAGTACAACCCACACAGAATCATTCTGGAGGCAGCCAAAAGTTGTTTTCAGACCAGAGCCTGGGCAAATTATTTTTCTGTAGTACAACTCCAAGAATCTGCTGGCTGGGGAATCCTGGGATTGTAGACAACAGATAACTCGCCCATGCTTTGGAGAGGTCAGCAAAGCTGTCTGCGTGCCTGCCCTCTTTCTCTGTAAAGCAGGCTGTGACCTATTTGTCACAGGAAAAAGGGCACTGATCAAGCAAGAGGGGTGTGGCCAGGCCTGCAACCCCAGGGCAGAGACGGATTCCAGGCACCTCCCCCATGGACTGGCAAGGGAGATGTTAGCAAGTTTTATTGTTCTGTTTATACATACAAATTACTCAAACTGATACAGTCTTACATTTGACATTTTCTTTAATTGAACAACTTATACAACAGAAACGTGTTACAGTGGACCCTTGTATAACAAACAGTTTGTATAACATAAAATTTGTACAATATAAAAAATTCCAGAGATAGGGGAAATTTGCTTAACATAATCGCGTATGGGGCAAATCCATACAATATAAAAATGGGGTTACTGTGCTTTCAATGCATTCCTATGGGAAATTTGTATAAAGGAAAATTTGCTTAACATAATTTCATTTGGAACGAATTAATTCCTTTATACAAGGTACCACTGTATAGTCATGATGACTGGCTGCATCCATCCCTCAGTTCTCCTTGACTTTTTTTTCCTCCTCCACTTGGCGCTCCTGCTGCGCACACATCTTGCCAGTGCCACAGTGTGTTGGCTTTGAGGCCCTGGTGTTACCCAGGCCTATCAAGAAATGCTCAAGAGAAGACTTGCACGCATGCACGCATGCACGCACGCACACATACCCTCTCTCTGTTGTGACCTACTGGAAAATTCTGAAAAGTTGCCATAAATCAAACCTGACTTGATGGCATATGAACTAGATTAAGTAGGATTAGGATATAGCTCCACCAAATGTTTACCCACCGCACCGAAGAGCAGCATTCTGGAAATATCAACTGCTACTCTGGATCAGATGCAGGACCAGGTGCCGCCTTTTATTTCTCATAATGGCCAAACACGTGCTCTGTTGCACAACTTCAGTATTTGTTGAACTGCTCCTCTAAGTGGAGGCTCCATTTCTATTGATCACTGTTGTGTTATCTAGCCTTCCTGTCTAGACTCCATATGAAGTCATTCAAAAGAACCTCTGGATTAGACCAAATGAGCCAACCAGAGGCTTCAGAAAATCCTGAAACATGGCTTCAGGGATGTTACATTGTGTGGACTACCAATTCCAGAACCATGAACCAGCAGGGGTACAAAAAATGGTAGCTGGAGGATTCTTTGAGTTGTAGTGGACAAAAAATTAAAAAATCTATGCTTTGTCTCTAAGAGAGCCCCTGAGTTCACTGAATGAGGTATGTTGTCCTTCAGACGCAACTCCTGCCAATCCTGTGAGTAAAAAGTGATCAGAATTACCGTCTGGCATCTGAGAACCACAAGTTGCCATTTCTTACCTTACATTTCCATAACTCATATCTACATCAAGCCACTTCAAGCGTTCGGTGACATGTAGCTCTTGCAATCCCAATCCTGTGGTTCATTTAGGGAGTCGGTCCATCTTGTATTTGGACTTCCTCTTTTCCTGCTGCCTTCCACTTTCCCCAGCATGACTGTTTATAGGGAGAGTGTGACATTTCTGCTTTTAACAGATCTGCTTCTTTCCTTTCTCTATTTCAAATGCATCCCGATTCAGGACATGATTGGTCCACTGACCTGCTCCTGATGTGTGCCAATTCCTTCTACCTTTGGATGCATCTCTTTGAATGCATAGATGAGAGAGAGAGAGAAAGAAAGAAAGAAAGAAAAGAAAAGAAAAGAAAAGAAAAGAAAAGAAAAGAAAAGAAAAGAAAAGAAAAGAAAGGGTGGCAATAGGTTCACAGGTGAAGTCAATGTGAAACACCAGACTTTGCGCAGGTGCTCTTTGCAAAACTGCTTCTCTTACCACAGCCTCCAGGAATTTCAGCGAGGATTCCTTGGAACCTCTTGTGAGGAACCTCCTCCCCATACACCACCCCCAGTCTCAACACAACCCCTTTCACCCCCCCTTCATCCCCATTCGGCTTCACCATAGCTCCTCTGCCCTCTTAAAAATAAACAGCAGCATTAAGACAGACCTTCTCCTTCTGCCTCCAGTGAGAATGTGACAGACAGTCCCCTGCCTTTCCCCTCCCCTTCCCATCACTTCTTTCCCCCTCCCATCCCTTCTCCCCTCCCTTCTCCCCCTACTACCCTCCATGAGGCACCTCTATCCCTGCTGTCTGCCAGGGTGTGTGTGTGTCTCCACAGCCTCACTGCTTCAGCCCCCTCACGCTGCCTGGGACACTGCCCTGTGCTCAGCTGAGGTGAAGCCAGCCTTGGCTGCTTTCACTTCCTCACCTGGGGCTGCTACCAACAAACCTGCCTCCAGCTGCCTGGCTACACACCAGTGGTGGTGGTGGACGGATGGGCAGACAGATGCAGAGAGAGGGATGGAAAGACGGCACTCTAGCAGGTGACAGGCAGGAAGGAAAGAAGCCAGCCAGCCAGCGATGCCAGCAGCATTATGAAGAAGAGAGCAATGAGCTCACAGACTGGGTTCCCTCTTCTCCTTCTCCTCTGCTTTGTTTTTCTCCCTCATGGGAGGTCATTTAGGTGCTCCCCCCACCCACCTATGTGATGCTCTGGGGGCATGTCAGAGGAAGCTTCTCTTCTAGTTTAGTGCCTCTCTGTGCATGGGGGAAACTTTCCTGCAGTGAAGCTCTTTATTAGTGTACAATTTAACATCAGAAATACAAACTTGGAGGATTTGTAGAGGAGAGTCAGGGGAAGCTTCTATACAGTTTTGGGATCTCTAGGAGCCTTGGGGACTATTCTATACCCCGACAAATTGACAAATAAAAATATCACTAAAAGTAAATTTATTTGTATTCTTGGGAAGGCACAGATCCGTACAAATACAAATCAATTAATTAGCGCATTTTGATTAATTTTGCAGTTCATATTTTAATTTGTGCCCATCTCTAGTCCTTTATCTTCAGATTAATCTATTTTAACTGGAGCATCCATCTGGGACAGTTGAACAAAGAGTTATTTTGCATCTCAATTAACCATCCCAAAAATATTGCACACCCTAGATCTGTGCCAGAAAGAGTCCAGCTCTTAAAGGGGAAGGGTGGATTTTTTTTACGTAGAAGCAAAGGTGGATGAGGTCTTTTTTCCTGTGGCAATCTGTCATATCAGGGAACCATATATCATAACTATATGCCAGTGTGGACAGACTCCTAGTTTCAAAATGGCCACCTGCTTCTGTTAAAGTCTGAGACTAATGTGTGATGCTGATGAAAATGTGATGGCAGCATCCAAAGAGGTTATCTCATTTTACTCTGGCTGGTTGGCCCCAAAGAATGTAAAGAACAGCATTCCGCTTGAAAGTGGCTTAAACATCAGTCTATGTCCCTGAAGGAAGCACTAGAAATGCTGGCTGAGGAGAATGGGAGCTGTAGTCACCTGGAGGGCATTAGGTTGAGGAAGGCTTTGCTGGACATGCCTCTCATCACCCGGACCGTCACCCAAGATCAGACTGCAGGCCTGAAGGCAAGCAGAGATTTGAACCTAAGGCTCCCTGGTCAGAGTCCAACATTTTGTCCATTACACCACAGTGCTCTTGGGCTGTGAGCCAAACGGTCTGCAGTTTAAAATGTAGGAGACATATTTATCCAAACAACTCATGATTACTGACACTCCAGTAAATATTTTTCCTTTGCGAAGTGGTGATGGTTGAGGGTCAATGTACAGGACCAAGCTTCTTGCCAAGAAGTGGCAATTATCCTTGTGCATTTTTTTCCGTTCCATTATTTAGCAACTTATGAGATCACTTCCCTGATTTTTTTTTTTGAAGCCTCTTAACATGCAACCCATTCTGGCAATCATTTTTCAACAATTTACATCCTGAGCTCTGTCCAGTCTCCTCCTCCTCCTCCTTCTTTTGAGAGAGAGAGAGATGAGAAAATGTCTGTTTTGGAGATGATGTGACAATAAATGAAATATGAAGTGGAAGTATTATTACACCTGACTTTTCACAATCAGCATTTAGGCTCACTTTAGAGTATGATATGATAAACTATTCTCATAGAACTGTAAACATGACTTTTCTTTTACTGTAATCCCAGAACCATCCAGGATATGGAATTATAGTGCAAAACCCTAATTCCCCCACACTCTGTTTCCTTTACTCCTCATTCTGTTCCATCTCTCTGTAAATCTGTGATTGTACAGTTGGAAATTCTGTTCTAGGGATACCAATAAGAACATATTTGTATGTTGTTATAAAGTACTCCAGGGCTGGAGGCTTTCAAGAGAAAATTGGACAACCATCTGTTAGATCTCCTTTGATTTGGAGTCCTGCATCGGGCAGGTATTTTGGCCTTTTAGGCCCCTTTGAACTCAAGTATTTTATGATTCTATGTTTTAATTTTCTTTTTTCTTTCTTTCTTTCTTTCTTTCTTTTTTTTTTTGCTTAGTTGTCCCAAGTATATTCTAATTTTCCTCTCCACGTCTGTCTCCACATCAGTTCTGTAAAATAAGTTAAGGTGAGAGACAGTGGCTGGTCTATCCACTGAACTTCATGCCCAAGTGAGGACTTAGGAATGTCTGCAGATACAGACTTTGATCCCACAAACAAACAAAAGCAAACAAATAACAAACAACTAAAAAAAAATAGAACCCACGCTGGAAAAGGTGGTAGTTTTTAAAAGTGCTACCAAATTGGGCTCCCTTATCCTTTCTCTTTTGTCCTAGACCCTCTCCCCCCACAAAAAAACCCTTTAGACACCTTATTTATTTATTTATTAATTATTGTATTTATACCCCGCTTATCTTTCGTACGAAACTCTAAGCGGCTTACACGGGCGAGCAAGCGCCAATAAACACAAACAATAATTATGAAATATACAACAAAATAACTAAACAATTAAAAACCCGGTGCATCCAAAAAACCCGGCAGCGTAATAGCTATCAACCAAGCACACACATAAACATAAAACACTTAACATGGTTGCTTGGGCATTAGAGATGGCGGGACCTAACAGAAGAAAAAAAAAAAGAATTTCAGGGCTCGCCAAAGGCCTCTCGAAATAAATAAGTTTTTACAGCTTTTCGAAAGGCCAGCAGGGACTCTGCAGAGCGCACTTCGCTAGGGATGGAATTCCATAAGGAGGGGGCTGCCACCGAGAAAGCCCGGTTCCGGGTGACCGACTTCCGGGCTTCTCGAGGGGTGGCAACCCGCAGCGAGTGCGCTCGCACCTGCCGAACAGGTCGGGCTGAGGTGGATCGCTGAGCGATACGCTCTGTCAGGTAGTCCGGTCCCAAGCCATGGAGGGTTTTATAAACTAAAACCAAGACCTTACCCTATTGGGTTTGGAGGTATTGGGTTCAAGCTTGTTTAGAGGAAGCTTTGGAGATGTTGGAGGGCAGCAAAGAGTGTTCAAGCTTGTCCTGCCCTGAAATCCCAGATAATTTACAACTCCAAGGAGAGGCCTTCCAAAACAAACCAGGCCGTCTTTCCTGTTACCACAGATTTGGGATCATGAGTACACTATTCACTATCTTCAATTAGAGAGACAACAGTAGTCACTTTGGGGAAGGCACTGAAACTATACTGCAGACACCCATGTTAAATGGTGGAAGCTGAGGTTTAATTATGTGAGCTACACATTGACCACCCTCCCACAAGCTGTTTATGCAGTTTACTGACCCCAGAGGGGTTGAAGGCCAAGCTACCCAAGCCTGTCTGGAAGAATGCACTCAGATTCTTAGCAGAGTCTTGATTGCAGTAATGTAGTTTAAGTACTGTACTACAAGGCTCTTATATAAACATTTGAGAAAAGAGTTCAACCAGGCTTTCCTCCAACTGCTATAAAGTAGACCTTGGGAAGTTAATTTTTACAATTAATTCATTCCTAGCTCATAATAATGTTTGAAAAGCATTGCATTGCTTTTTTTACTTGTTGCAGTGATGAAAACATAATTTTATCTTATAACAGTGCATTTCTTCTCTGCCCCCCTTTTTGGTTACTTTTCTTTACTTGGATGGAGCTTAGGATGGATGAGAAAATGGTATATAATCCCTATCAAAACAAGGTCTAAAAGTGTCCTTTGAATGTAACATTTGAAAACTAGAAAGTGCTACTTACTACACCAATAAAGTACATTCATTCCTACTCCATTACATGGAGAATCCTGTTTGAGACTATGGAAAGCCTTCGAGAATACATTCCATTACATTGCTTTGAAATTCTTTAAAAAAATTTACCCCCCTTGTTTTCCCCAAAAGTTGATAGTTATAGGTAAGTAATAGGATCAATATTGGCTAATATTTGGGTGTGAAACCACCAGGGGAAACCAGAGATCTTGAGGTAAGGCTGCTGGTCAGAGTTGATGGTACTGTGCTAGAACAGTGATGGCAAACTTCACTGATGGGTGCCTTTGTGAAGTCAACACATTGGTTTGCAATGGGAAACTAAAACAGCTACAACCTTTTTTATTTCAATATATGACATTTGCAACATGATAGACCCTACAGGGGGATGTAAACCTATCAAATTTCATGCAACTATGTTAAAGGTGTGCATACTAGGCACATGCAAAGTTTTTATCTTATTTTAAGCCATGGATGTGGGGTCACAAAGAGTCAGTCACGACTGTAACGACACAACACACACACAAACACACAAGCCACCCTACTTGAGTGAAGCGATTTGTGTCTCCCATGATTCATCTTATGCACTGGATCTGAACTCATTTGTAAATTTCCTTTGCTTCACAATGGGACCAAATCTCACTATTCCACTTTTGTCTAGACCTAATCAGGCTTAGAATTCAGAATTCAGTATCGCTCCGAATCCACTTTCTGTATTACATGTAATTTGTTACTTCCAAGCTCTGCTACCAATAAATGTCTAACGCTGGCCGGGACAAACCAGATGCTGTTCTTTAAAAAGCGGTGGGCCAGGCATGTGTCTTAATTACACCGCCTGCCCTCCCTGCAACACCACCCAAATGTCATTCAGCCTGGTCCAGCCATCATGAACGATAGTAATCAAAAGATGTTCCCTCTCAGCAAATCCAATTCACGTCCTTTCCCATTTTTTTTTCCCAGGCAAGAAGAGCAGGCATTAGGGCCATCGATCAGTTCAAGACAGAGTGGTCTTTGGGTACTGTTTAGTTCCAAGGGGGCCATAAAAGGCAGATGGTCTCATTAGAAACAATTTATGCATATCTATTTCTAAGAGGCGAACGCTGCCAGAGTAGGATGGAGCTGTTTCGCCACGCAGGAGGAAAAATATCACTGCGTGCGAAATGTTTTCCAGTTTGGAAAAATAATGACCTCCCTAAACCAGCTCAGCAACTCATTCCTCACCACGGAGAAGGTTAGATGCGGCTATTATCATGCTGCTGCTGCTCTCTAGGGCAAAGCAACGGCACATCCCTCCTCCTCGCACGCAGCGCGATTACATTTTATAGAGAAGGAAGGGAGGCCCCTCTGAAGGGAGTCGCAGAAGCCCAAGAAACCTTGCTTGCCTCGCCGAGGCCACCCCCCCCCCTCACCAGGATGATTTCCAATCTCCAGGTTAAACGGTTTGTTAATTAAAAAGGTGACTTGCCAGCAAAGGCAATTGCTCACAGGCAATTTCCCCCATCCCCAGATGTCACTTCCCACTTAGAGCAGGCACCTTGATGTCCCCAGGTGTTGGGCAGGATGTGGCTTCTTTTCCTCCTCCCTTCTCTAAATTGTGTAGCTCGCTGCCAGGTATCTGCGCTGTTACCGTGACAATGATTTTTCACTTCCCAGCATTGGCTCCCCACCCCCACCCCAGTGCCCACCTGCCCAACATTGTATACAGAACCCCTTCCCTTTCCCCCCAAGTGCCCTCTCCTACCTGGCATGCCCTTTGGCTGACAGCTCCTGCTCCCTTGTTAATGCAAACACACTTAAGTTCAACTCTGTTCTGGCTTTCTGGTGACAGTGTGGTGCTGTTAGCTGTCACCAACGCCTCCAGAGGTGGGTCTTGCCTGAGTGACAGCAGCCAAGGTACCTTCTGGTTCTTTTGTGAGAGAGTGCTTCTAGTAGAAGAGGACAGACATGGGCACGCCTGTCATGGGGGGGGGGGCGGTGAGAAAGTTTGTGTCATCAATGCAGAAGCTGCTTTCAGAATATCACATTTATCCCTGGAGGTGGCAATAATGCCAAGGTTGGATAATGTTATCCTTTGGGGCTCCAGCTGCCGGAATTCCCAAGTGATGCTGCCTGGGGACTCAGAGCTTTTGTCCAAAACTTACTTTCTTTTTCTTAAAAATAAAAGATAAAAACAAAGCTCTCCAAATTTTAGTGCTTGCGAGTCATTCCCTGCTTTTAACTCCTTCCTTCATCAATGTTTTACATTTGCATGGGAAGAGGCTGCACACCACCCTTAGGTGTAGAACCGAGTGCTGCCTTTGTCATAATGGGGCTGGCGCATGAAATTCAAGACTACATGTCTTCACAGGTAGCAATAGCAGCACATCAGGGTTAAATGAGAATGCAAGGTTGTGACTACACTGAGGAATACTTTGGGTTTCCTCTGCAATTAGCATGGGGGAATCTGAGGTATTTTTCCAATGCTCACACAATGCCAAGGCCAATTTGAATCAGTTCACCCCACCCTTGCTTCTGATTCATAGTTTCTACACCCTTTCCCCTGCTACCTGTCCCAGTGCATTTTTACTTTTTGAAAGTTGGAATGATTGGAGGAGTCTTTTTGCCTGTGTGGTTGCTTTGTTCTGGAAAAGAATGTGGTGGTGTAATGGTAACATCTTAAGCTGTATCTTACCCACTTCTGTGATCTTTCTCCCTCATTGCCCTGGAGGTTTTTCTTTTCTTTTAAAAACAAATTACTGATTTTAGTGCTAGTTCACCTTATCATTGCATTGATACAATCGTTTAGTGCTAGAACACCTCTGCATGGAGAAGGCAGGCAGGCAGGCAGGCCAGGAATCACCAGGTAGATGACATCACGTTTCTGAGGAAATATGCATTGGAATTTCTGAAGGGTTCACCAGGTTAGTCTCATCCTGCAAAACAAGTATTCTCTGGGATGTTTAAGATCAGCCGATTTAATTTAGCCCATGCTTTTATGGATTACAGCCACTTTGTCATGTCAGATGCATGATGTTGAGAACAGGAGTGTGGGCATGTGGAATACAGAATTGTTTCTTTCTGGGGAGGAATTATCCTTTGAAGAGAGCCTCCCCTTTCAGATTCTTTGGCTCTCTTTAATAATATGGAAGCGATGTGCCAGGACAGATGCTGCCATGAGGAAGAGTGAGATGGCCACTTCAGGTGGCAGGTGCTGTCTGGAAAGAGCAGCAGTGAAGGGCTGAAAAGCAGAGCTCTATGTGTCTACCTTGGACCAAGGCAGGGGCGAATCTTGGAGGGCCTGTCCAGATGGGTAGACAGATTGCTGTTGATCTAGTTTTGTTCAATCCAAATTACAGGGTCCTAAGGTATCTACTTAGGGTGATCCATCCTCCCTTTAACTGGTGCCCACTCCTTCCTGGCACAGCTCTAGAGGCTTCTCTCTCTCTCCCCCTCTCTTTTGGTACAATTCAGCATGCTCCTATTTATCCCATTGTGTAGTCTGTGCAGATAGTTATTTCACACCAAAATGGACCTGTGAGTGACGTTATCTAAGGTGGCAACCCTGTGATAGTAACCCTAATTAGGTTGTGAAATTAAAAGGAAGGACAAAGAAAACATTTTTTTTTAAAAAAAATCCCTAATGAATGCAGTGAAATTCTTTTTTTTAAATTAGAGAACTTTATACAAAACAAATACTTGTTTGAACAAATCTCATATAATAATTCTAACACCATCCTAGGTTGGAGTGTTGCTCTTTTGGCATGCCACTTACTTTATTTAACAGACTTATTTGCAGAGGAATACTATGATGGAAAAAAAAATCTGCAGTTCTAGAAAGTGAAGTAAAGGCTGCTCTGAAAGCACTGGGAAGACATAAATCACCAGGGCTGGATGGATACCAAAGAACCATTTCAAGCTACAAAGACTGAATCTCTCAAAATACCAAGAAAAATATGCTAGCAAATATGAAACACAAAACAACACCTCACAGACTGGAAATGTTCAATATACAATGTAATCTCCAAGGAATGAGATGCCAAGGAGTGTAGTAAATGTAGGACTATTGCTCTAATTTCCCATGCAAGCAAAGGGATGGTCAAGATTTTGCAATAAAGGCTTTTACCTTACAGGGAGACAGAAATACTTGATGCTTGAACTAGATTCTGAAAAGGGAGAGGCATTCAAGATTAGACTGTAGATATTTGCTGGCTACTTGAAAATACTAAAACAAATTCAGAAGAAGGTAAATCAATGCTTTACATATTACAGCAAAGTCTTTGACTGTGTGGGTCATTGAAAAGTTATGGGTGGTTCTGATTGTTCTGATGTGTAACCTGTATTGCGGACAAGAGGTTGTGACGACAGAATATGGAGAAATAGAATGGTTTCCTACCTCAAAGGTCAGAAAGGGGTGCATTTTCTCTCCCTGCCTGCTCAATCACTATGCAGAATATATCATACAGACAGCTGGAGAAGCTTTAGATGAAGGAGGAGTGAAATTTGGTGTCCGTGTGTGTGTGTGGGTGGGTGGGTGAATCAATAATTTAATATATGCAGATGACACCATCTCACTGGCAATGAAAAGCAGCAATGACTTGAAATGACTTTCAGTGGAAGTAAAAAGAGAAAGTAACAAAACAGGACTGAAGTTGAATGCTAAGGAGACAAAATCATGAAGAACTATACAACTTTAATGTTGACAATGAAGAAATTGAAATAGTTGAAGTTTCTGTATACTGTACCTTAGTTTAATCATCAATCCTATTGAAGACTGCAGCCAAGACATCAGAAAAAGACTGAGATCGGTAAGGGACGCGATGAAGGAACGAGACATGATCATCAAGGGTAAGGATGTGTCACTGGAGACCAAGACCCAAGACCATCCTCATGACTGGAATCCTGATGACTATGTATGCACATGGAGCTGGGCGTGGAAGAAAGCTGGTAAGGTCAAAAAATGATTTATTGAAATACAAGAAGAGAGCTGTTCTGACACCCTGGACAGCCAGTGGGTCCTTGAGCAAATCAACCATGAGCTGGTAGCAAAAATGAAGAAACTTGACTATCATACTTTGGGCATGTCACGAGAAGGCAAGATTCTCTGGAAATGACCACCGTGCTAGGAAAAGAGGAGAACCAAGCATAAGATGGATTGGCTTCCTAAAGGAAATTCACAACATGGTTGAGACGGCCCTACATCTGAGTGACATGATGGGATGTAACAAGAACAACATCCTATTTAGTTTCTAAGTACAGTGGACCCTTGTATAACACAGCTTGTATAACATAAAATCTGTACAACATAAAAATTCCAGAGATAGGGGAAATTTGCTTAACAGAATCACCTATGGGGCGAATCCATACAACATAAAATGCTTGCAGTTAGGGCTTACTCTGTTTTCAATGCATTCCTATAGGAAATTTGTATAAAGGAAAATTTGCTTAACAGAATTTCATTTGAAACAAATTAATTCCTTTATACAAGGTAGTACAGTACTACAGTATTAAGAGGCGAGTCTTTTTCTATTTCTCTGCGGAAAGAGGAAAAAGTAACAAGAAACCTTCCTGATCACGGGCAGCTGGAAAAGATCAACATTAAAGCTGCATGACAGAAATGCAATCAGAATTTTTCTGGCATAAAGAGGTAGGGATGGGAAACTCCACCTGCCAAATGTTAAGAGTGAATTATAGATGTTAAATCTGTAGATCAGGACCTCGGCATAAATTGCCAGCTCCTGGACAGATGGTACAGATGCCACATTGGCTGAAATCCGGTTAGCAAGTCACACTACAGTAGGCCTGTTGAATCAGCGGGGATTTGGTGAGTCAACTCCTCCATAAATCCCATTGATTCAAATGGGACAGCCCTAGTTGTCACTGGCTGTGCCAAAATAAGTCACAATTAGAGAAGGTCCACTTGAATCCACAAAACGTATGGAGGAGTTGACTCACCAAATCCCTGCTGATCCAATGGGCCGACGCTAGTGTGCCTTAGCACGCTAAGCAATGCAGTTTCAGCCATAAGGTTGTGAAATAATTACTTAGAACAACCCAGAACAGACTAATTGAACGCCTTGACCAACACAAAACCAAAATAATTCTTAATACAAGTCAAGGACAGTATATATGAAGGAATCCGGGTGTTCAACATACATTTACAACATGGCAGAACGTCCTGTGTGTGGGAGACTCCACATTTTATTATGCACAGACAGGGAGACAATCAGAGGCCCCGCTGGGCTAAGAAGGCTAAAAGCCAAGTAAGGCAGGATCCAAAAGAGAGGGATTTCCCACTCTGGTCCCTGTGGCGTGATAGAATCAGAGCACAGTAAATTTTCTTTTGCAGGTTTTAATTAAGAGTTTTCTGGGAGTTGTAGTCCCCAAAATAACCTTCCTGAATTCTACATGTCAATATTGAGTTTGGTAAAATAGGATGTTGTTACTGCATTTTAGTTCTCCCAACTTGGTGTCTTTCCAGATGGGTCAAGCTTGTGGAAGCTGCTGATATCTGAAAGCTATAGCAGTGATGGCTGGTCCCTTAGGGCAGATTGGAGACTGTTCTACCACAAGCTCTGGCTATCTAAAACAGGGGTCCTCAACCTAAGGCCCCAGGGCTGGATGCGACCCTCCAAGGTCCTGAATCCGCCCCCCGGGACGTATTGCAACCCCCCCACCTACCCCCTGCTTTGTGAACAAGCCAGCCTTCGCAGCTGCTTCTATTGCTGAGGCAGTTCAAAGCAGTGGGCTATGTCGCTTCTCCCACTCCCCCCAACTACCGCCCAGATGATCAGCATGCTGGCTAGTGGGGCATTCAAAGTGGGAGGGCTACGGCAAGATCCCCCAGTCCCTCCCCCCTTTTTCCATGATGCCTTTTTTGTTTTTGGACTGTGGTCTGGCCCCAGTGGTGTCTGGGGCGTGGTGGACTGGCCCGCTGTTTGAAAACTTTGAGGACCCCTGACCTAAAACCAACCCATTCCTCCTTGCCTGCCTTTCTGCCTCCCTCAAATGTGCACATGGAAGTTTGCTTGTACCTATTCTCTCTCTCTCTCTCTGTGTGTGTGTGTGTGTGTGAGAGAGAGAGAGAGAGAAACAGACAGATAAACACGGAGAACGTGTCTGTCTGTGTGAAGGCCTTAATGTGAATGAATACCTGATTTTGCCCTTGTATCTGCTTGTCGGTGACACCACCTACCACAATGCTGCCATTGACTTTCAGTAAGGTGGGGAAGACGGCTCATCCATGGTTCTACCACTGCTTTTGACCCTCTCCATTTGGGCAGTGCCTCAACCCCTTCTTACCAGTCTGCTCAGGGATAAATGGCTACATTTCAAGTATACAGTACGTTTCTCACAATGCTCTGAAGAACCTTTGAGTCAAGGGATACTTGATGAATGGCTTTTGCCCGGTATATTAGGCTCAGAATATGCAAAACTGCTTTTCATACTTCTGAATTCATGGTCTGCATTCCTGAGCGTATGACTTCAGCTGGCGGCGCTACTGGTGGCATTGAACATTCGCCTTTGAACAGAGAGATTCATGGAAAAAAAACCCTGAATGAATGCAATAATTATTGATGGCAGTGCATTGTAAAACATTACACAGCTGTGTATGATGTGGTTGTGGTGGTGCTAGCTGTTGGGGCTGCACAAACACATACCCCCTAATGTTTTGGGCGGCCTTGAGCAATTATGTCTTGCAGTTTCATCTAACTCACCAGGGATAAAGGGAAATAATGCCACATATCTGCACTGAAACTTCCTGGATAAAAATTAGGATATAATGAGATGCAAGACAGAGAGAAAGAAAATGTTCCAATGTCAAGTGGAAATATTGTAAGTTTTAGGGAAGTGCAAAATGCTTTCATGCATTTTGAGTTACCCATTTCCTCGTGTTTTCCTTCCTGGTCTGAACTCTCTAGCCTGGTGGTTCTCAACCTGTGGGCCCCCAGATGTTCCTAGACTGCAACTCCCAGAAATCCCTTCCAGCACAGGGAGTGGTGGAGGCTTCTGGGAGTTGTAGTTTGGGAACATCTGGGGACACACAGGTTGAGAACCACTGGGCTAGCCAAATGCTTATGTTCAAATAATTCCAGAACAGGCACAATTTGTGTGTCATCAAGTCACATATGACTTATAATAGGGATCCTAATAGGGTTTTAATGAAAGTGAAATACTGTAGTTAATAATAACGTGTGCCAGCAAGCTAACTTTGGCTTATGGCAACCCTTTTCAGGCTTTTCTAGGTCTGGCAAACCACTCCAGTATTCCTGCCAAGAAAACTCCATGGACATGGGATCACGAAGAGTCAGTCACGACTGTAACGACACAACACACATACACAGGTATAAAAGTACTTGACTATTCCATACTTAAGGAATGATCTTGCCAGTGCTGCCTCCTGTCTCCATATTTCATTGATCAGCAGGGATTCAGGTCCACTATATTGAACTGGGTACCAATGATGGGTCATAGACTCATAGAATCATAGAGTTGGCAGAGACCTTAAGGGCCATCCAGTCCAACCCCCTGACGTGCAGGAACCCCATCACAATATTTCTGACAGATGGCCATCCAGCCTCTGCTTAAAAACCTCCAAAGAAGGACACTCTACCACCCTCCGCGGCAGCATATTCCACTGCCGAACAGCTCTAACTGTCATGAAGTTCTTCCTAATGTTCAAATGGAATCTCTTTTCCTGTAGTTTGAAAGCATTGCCCTGAGTCCTAGTCTCTGAAGCCATGGAAAACAAACCTGTTCTCTCTTCAATATGACATTCTTTCAAATAGTTAAACATAGCTATCATATCCCCCCCTCAGCCTTCTTTTTGAAAGGCTAAACAGTCCCAGTTCCCTAAGCCGTTCCTCATATGACATTTCTTCCAGACCTTCAGCCATCCTCCTCTGTACCCGCTCGAGGTTGTCAATATCCTTTTTAAACTTTTAAAACTGAGGTGCACAGAACTGGACACAGTACTCCAGATGGGGTCTGACCAGAGCAGAATAGAGTGGTACTATCACTTCCCTTGATCTAGACACTATGTTGTTCCTCCTCACACTGACCTGTGCAATCATAGATAATTGACAGCAAGCAAAGATGTTTACGTTTGGGTAAAATGCTAGGCAGATGTCAAGATAAAGTCTTTCCTACTTTAGGGTGTGAAAACTGACCCCCAAGCTAAATGTAAGCCTTCCTTTTGAAAAACGATGCACTGACTAAGGCAAAAGCAAGTCCAGAAACCATCACCTGTCATGTGTGCTGTTCTTTACAACTCACGAGTTTAACACTAATGAATTATGGGCAGGCCCACAGAAACATAATGTGTAAATTAGGAATTTAATGATGTGTAAGATTAAAAGCTGTGTGTGGCTGTGTGTATTTAAGGCTGCCATCTTGTGTTCAGAGAGGAATTACTTGATCACACACCACGTCTTCCTTTTGCTTGATGTAAGAGGATTTGGTGATAGCTTTTAAGAAAAGGGCACCAAAGGTTTTGAGACTGCTGGCTGACAGTATGGGCCACTCACTGGCTTCATGAGAAAATGCTGGGTAAGCCCTTATTGTAAATTCACCCCAGGGCAAAAGAGCAACCTGACTTGGGTATAATTTTCCTCACACAAAATATGTCTGTCGGGAAAGTGTGAAGTTAGAATTTGTTTAAAGTTTGATCTCGCTTTTCTCTTTGTGTTCACCACCATGAGGCTGAATCTTGAGTTACTTCCTTTAGCAGATATCGGAAAGGTGAATCTTTCAGCTCTTTTGCTAATATGTTCATAAGATCTGCAGATCTTTTGGAACCAGTTGAAAACTTTTCATCCCCCCCCCATTTTTTTTAAAAAAAATCTTTGGGATGTTGAAGCCTTTTAGTAATTTGTAGATCTTTTCAATATTCTTGGAGTTTTTAAACCTCTGTGACTCCTTGTATGCTACCTAGGCAACTTGTATTGTTAAGTGGCTTTATTGTCATAAACAATAACAAATAAACAAATTAAAAATGTCCCTCCTTTCTCAGCATATGGTGCTGCCATCTTGCAAACCTCCATTTTATGCAGTTGCAGAAAATAATGATGAGAGATTTTATGACTCTTCTCTTTGGGATTCAAGCAAGCACCTTTTATCGAGTGCAGGATCACTCCTCTATCCTTTAAGCAGGAAAGGCTCTTAGAGAATTGACATCTTCTGTCTCCTTAGGTTTATGGATCACACCTAGCCTTTCCCCTCAGCTGAAGCCACAAGGATCACGTAGGGGCCCAATTGTCTTTCTCTTTCTGTATATACAGGAGGCACAACCTCAAAATGTTCTAGGCTACAATCCCCATCACCCTCAGCCAACATGTGCAATAGTGAAGGATGACAATGCCTATACATAACACAGCTGGAAAGCTTAAGTTGAAGATGGAGGTGGGATATCAACACCTCTTATCCCTGTAAACAGGCTAAACCGCATTTATTTATTTATTTATTTATTTATTTATTTATTTATTTATTTATT